>JAGSMR010000021.1:7550000-7670000 GCA_029286605.1 Sericinus montela
AAAAGTGCTTGCCTCCTATTAGGCGTATACAGGTTATTAGCTCGAAGATTGGAGCAATAAGTGTCATTGCTGTAATCTTATTTAATCCTGAGTTTTTTACCCCTTTTTATTTTTTTGTTTACCCTTTTGTGTTATTACAATTTTAGATTTCACGATAGCCGAGTGGTTGTGTGGTCGGAATTTCGAGTCGAGAGACCCGAGTGGTAGACCCATCCCCAGGTGGTAGACTCGTACCAATAGGTTTTTCATAAACTTATGTACGAATTACATCGTTGGCTTGGACATAAAGGCGGTGACGGGCTCACCACCTGTCACGTTGTCCCGAAAATATCTTCGGTGGAAGATGGGTCGAAGGGTCTTAATTGTCTAGACAAGACCTCCGTCTACCCCTGTATTGGGAATTGCGTGAAGATATTTTATTTTATTTTATTCTAGATTTCTCTGTTTTTATATAAGTTTACTATCAGTAAAACTGGTTATTTATTTCAATTAGTTCCCTGAATAGTGGCTACTTATGTACATAAATTAATCTTGAAACCGGATAACGAAAACCTCTCATCTCTAGAGTGTAAATGTTATGAATATGCTCTGTTAGATCAAATATATAGTTTGTAATATCAACTACAACTTAACACCATATGATTTCTCAGTAACTCAATAATTTATGTACCTCTATATGAAATAATATAATAAATACAATGATACTACTTACTGATGGCAAGAAATGCCATACAAAAACTAGGCAGACTAGTGACAAGTAGCAGCATACAGGACTTGTAAATTTAAAAAAAGCCAATGGTTTCCGGTAATTGGTTCAATATATTCATATACTTTAGTGTAAGTAATGTACTATCAGTATAACTCTCTATATACCGTCGATTGCGGTAATTTATTTTCATAATTTTCCACTATAACAGCGTAAGGATATTGCACTTCCCTACATTCAGAACACACAGACGGCAGGATAACCATACTAAAACCATAATTAAATTACCATAATTTAGGCAGTGGACGGAATTATCTTTAGTGTAAGTTGTCTTTTACTGCGATCTCCTATACGCTTGCAATTATAACAAACACTTCTGTGCGGTGGATGCATATATCCTGTAGTCGACTTATCAGGCCGTTGTATAATATTGATTTTCACATAGTTACTATAACAGTCTAATAAGACTAATAAGTCTGTATCTATAATAGTCTAAGAGAAAATAATAATTTTAAAAGTACTAGTCTTGTACATACTCGTAAAAGTTTTTTTTGCAGAGTTTTTGCACAGGAAACTTGAAAACGACATTATTTTTTAATATGATAGTGTTTTACATTCGTTAAGTTTATGGAGTAAGATATAATATCCAACAAAGATTGATGAATGAAGGTATATAAAAGAAAAAATTAAATCATTATTAATTATGACTTGTATTATTCACGCCTCTTATGTCATTTGTAATCTGGTCATCCAAGTACAGATTACAAATGACATATTTAAAAAGGAACGCATGCTCACAATTTTGTCTTTTTTCTTAAATTATTCTTGTGACTACAACGTCGTCGAAACGCACGCCGAAGATTCGTTAGTTTCGAAAAATTTTACAAGACTTGTATACGATTAGTTTGTGCCCCAAAATTTCATTTCCCAGAGAAAATAGCAGATAAAACTTCTTTGCAGACCTTTTACAGATTATACAGGTCATCATCTTTTCGAGGGCGTTTTCTTCAAGTAATGCCTTGAACCTTAAATATTCCTTCACATTAAGAATCTCGAGTTCGATCTCCGCGCATGGTAAATATTTTGAAATTTCTGTAAAATGAGAAGCATTAACTTAAGTGATACTAACCCTCGTGATTTTTCATCAAACTGGTGAAATGTGGGTTAATAAAGCAAAATATTTAAATAGGAGTAAGCTTAAATATTTAGTATTACGCTGTATTGGATAGACCTTACATACATACATACATACATAGATATCGGCCCGTTAAAGCCCACTGTAGGAGGTCTCTCCCATCGGGAGGATTAGCCATAATCGCCACGCTTGGCAAGCAGATTGGCGATCGCAATACCAGACCACTCGCACCACAGCCGCTGCTGCCCATCTTCGGTCTGATAATATTTTTAGAAATGGTTATCTCATCATCTATCGGTTATGTATTCAAGGCTGTTTCCTTTAGTTGCCTCTTACGACATCCTCGGGAAGAAAGGGAGTGGTAATATTCTTACGCCGTTACCACACGGAAACATCTAAAATGTGAGACCTTATTAACCTCTATTCTCGACACTTTAAACTTAGGGCTACTAAATGCCTGAAGATATTCTCAACCCGTCCATGCTGATCATGGTTAAAAGTATGTATAAGCCTCTTAACTGCAATAAGGAAAAAAATGATGAAAAACTGTGACATTGAAAATGATGACAGATTTTTGAGATTAGTAACAGATTAAGTGAGGTGAGGAGTGCTATATCAACTAGAACTACTACTACTCCACAAGATGGCACTGGTACCATTTTTGTTCTAACGACACGTTCACTTCCCCACAATTAAGCCGAAATACCATAAAAAAGCTTTATATGTCTTAGAAATTCCAATATTCATTGATTTTTTTAGGATAGTAATCTAATAATTATTCTAAATAGTGTATAAATCAAGTATTGAGTAAAAATTATAAAATATAAATAAATATGTTAACACGATTCCCAATACAGGGGTAGAAGAGGTCTAGTCTAGACAATTAAGTCCCGTCGACCCACCTTCCACCGAAGATATTTTCGGAACGACGTGACAGGTGGTGAGCCCGTTGCCGTCTTTATGCCCAAGCCAACGATATAATTCGTACATAAGTTTTTTGAAAAACCCATTGGTATGAGCCTGCCACCTGGCAATCGAACTCGACTCGAAATTCCGACCATTCAACCACTCGGCTATCGGGAGTAAAAATTATATAAATACAATTTAAAAAACAAAATTTAAAAATTATAAAAACACATTTTTACAAATTATATTTCAACATTTACGCTGTTTTTTATTATCACGATAGCCGAGTGGTTGGGTGGTCGGAATTTCGAGTCAAGAGACCCGAGTTCGATCCTCAAGTGGCCGTACCAATGGGTTTTTCTGAAAACCTATGTACGAATATCGTTGGCTTGGACATAAAGGCGGCGACGGGCTTACCACCTGTCGCGTTGTCCCGAAAATATCTTCGGTGGAAGGAGGGTCGAAGGGCCTTAAATGTCTAAATTAGACCTCTGTCTACCCCTGTATTGGGAATTGCGTGAAGATATTTTTTACATAACTTTTATTGTTCTTATTTCTTGACTTTAATTTATTTAATTCTAGAATGAAATATAACTTTTAACAAACTTATCGTTGTCAGTTTTATTTTATACGTTACATTTTTTATAATATATAATTATCTTCACTCAATTCCCAATACAGGGGTAGACAGAGGTCTAGTTTAGACAATTATGTCCCTTCGACCCACCTTCCACCGAAGATATTTTCGGGACAACGTGACAGGTGGTGAGCCCGTCAACGCCTTTATGTCCAAGCCAACGATATTCGTACATAAGTTTTTGAAAAACCCATTGGTACGAGCCAGCCACTTGGGGATCGAACTCGGGTCTCTTGACTCGAAATTCCGACCACCCAACCACTCGGCTATCGTGATTTCAAATTACATTTTTTTTTATTAATACACCTTAATAACATTACATACATTTTGTTACATTTTTTTTATTAATTACGATCTTCGCGCCTTTGGAAGCAACATACTTACTTAAGTACTTCTTATTAATTAAACATTTCATTGTTATAAAAGGTTTGATTTCTTTAAAAAAAATCCGGACTACTACTCTTGCCCTTGCACCAAGGCATTGACTTATAACATCTTATAAGCTATCACGTTTTTTTTTTTTCATAATTCTGAATTAAAAATATTAAAAAAATATTAAAGAATATAATTTTATTTTATGCTTTAAAATCTATAAAAATTTTATACAGAACTTTTTGTTATTAAATTAAAGTTATTAAATTATAGGGATTTTTTTATTTCTACTGACACGGGCGGCATTCAAACCCGCTACCATTGCCATGCCATGGAAACGCTGCCGTGCAATGGCTTACCTTCGAGCAATGAAATTTTTAAAATTTCTCTCTTTTTTTTCTGTTCAATTTGTTAAATAATTCAAATTTAATAGTTTGAAGCTAAGACTACGAGTTTAGTAGGCTGCTGAATCATAACTTTTGTCCTGGCTTGTCCATCCTCAAATAATTACAGGTTTTTTATGCAGTAGAGGCAAAGGATATTCGATATTAATGTTGAATAAATCAAAAAATCAGTCGAGCGTGAAGACCTGGAACTTAAGTGGCGGTAGAGTTATTCTCAGTTTTATTATTCGATGAAAAATACGAAAGAGGTGAATACCTCAATGCTGGCAAATAAACTTTAAAACAAGCCCTACCGCTTTCGAAGGGTACAAAATAGTGAATAGAAGTTTACTGATTTTGTTGAATTTAGGCACATGTGCTTCTAATGTTAATGTAACAAGATGGTGATCTAAATATAATCTCATAACAATTGATATATAAAAAAATCAAATATGATATCTCAGACAAAATACAATTGAATAGTTCTCTTAACTATTTTGGTTTATTATTCATTAGTCTCAATCACATCTCATCCTAACTTACGGTTATGGTTGTGATAACCATCTCAATTACCCAAGTGATGAAGTATGAAGATGATATTAAAATTATACCCCAAAAAAATAAAAACTCAAAATTTACCTGATTTAGTGCATAACAAGTTATAGTAAAACTATGACTAAACTATGTGTGACGCTAATTCCAGCCTATAACGACACCCAAGAGAGGGAATGGTTTTATTCTTAAGTTAATACCATACGAAAAATACTTATTATTTTATTATTATATTATTTATTATTACTTATTATTTTATTATATTATTATAGTATTTTTTAATAATAATAAAGAAATATAACTTAAAATAATTATGATTATTATTACTTTTAAAAATCAAGACATAGATATAAGGTATTCTCTGAAATTAGACTGTTAAAGTAAAAAACCCTCAAATTGCCCCTAGGCCGAAAGCTTATATATGAGTAGGTATAATGATTTCGTGTATTTACGCGAATACTACACATTTAAAATAAAACGATTTTCCGGTTTTTTAACAGCAACCGTGATCACGGGGGGACTCAGTCCCCCCGTGTAAAGCACCTGAAACGTCGGGAAATAAAAATAGTTTGTAAAAACGAATTAAATACGCGATAAAATCCGAAAATCGTTTTATTTTAAAAACGAGTAGGTACGTTAGTTATTCTGTTACCATCCGTACCAACTACCAACTTTTGTTTCTCTTTGATGATAATAGAATGCATTTAAATGTTCTTAAGCAAAGTTTACGTTATAAACACAATATAAAGGTATGAAAAACATAAAGAAAATTAATCAATTTACTTAAGTGTCTCAGATGAAATGAAAGTTTTCTATCTTGTATTCATTAATGAGATAAAGTACATTTTAAATGTATAAACAATTTTAATGAAATTCCTGGCAACAATTAAAGAAGGCCTAAGTAATTATCCGCTCATCGTTTGGCAGAACATAATACCAGTAATTTAATTCTCTTTACTTAAACGAAAATAACGTTTACTTTTATTGACGTCAAAAAAATAATATCCCAATGAAAATAATAAATCGTATAAATTCTTACTACATCACACATTTAATATTTGTTCTCAACCACAAACATACTATATTTACCTATTCTATATAACAGGTGTTAGCAATAAATTTCAGATCGTAAAAAGCTCGCGATGTATGCAAGAACTTCACCGCATCATAAAAAATGTATTGAAGCGGAAAACGTAGGATTTTTGTTTCATTTGACGCTTTCTATTTCTAGATGGCCATAGTAATCAAGTCAGGAGCGGGCTCGGCAGCAATGAAAACATCCCGAGGAAAGTTACCTCCATAAAAATGATAAAAAAGTATGTCATTTTTGAACGTCGGCTTGAATAAGCATGGTGGACGATCTTCAGTCTAATCTCTCTGTAATGTATGAGAAGCATTGATTTATAGGCTGTCTCCTAATATTTTTTTTTATTTATATTTTCAATTTTCATTTCAATAGCTACTCTATTTTTGTATTTTAAATACTAATTTTAGCCAAATAAGACACAATTCAATAACACAAGATAAATATATCTAGTCATCCTTTTTAAAAAATTTGCAGGTATAAAATTTAATTTTTAAAGGAGTGGCGGCATCTTAACACTTTGGCATTTCAGGGCTAAGAAGTTTGGAAACTTAAATATTAGAAAATTTATTTTATATATGCCTTTATATATTATGCATAATATTGTAAATAATATTATGAATTTTATGACTAATATTTTCAATAACATTTTCGGAATAGCATCCTGAGGACGTTAAAATGTGTAAATACATCTACGAATATTTTCTTATATGATTAAACTAAAGAGAAAAAAGTTTTTAAAATTTTAACTGACACGGGCGGGATGCGAATCTGCGACCTTCCGGACCTGCCGATCCGGGGCAAGGAAGGCGAATTCAATTCAATTAATCACATAAAAGTTCAGCATAAATGTGCTTTAAAAATCAATAAAATTTTCTTATAAATCGGAAAAACAAAAAGTCGTCCTTTTTGAAGTTCTTCATATTGAATTGTGTAATAAGCCGACTTACTTGGCTCTAAAGGCTAGTAACTAAATTTTTTTGATAGTTAGGCATGATAACTTTTGTTTTTACGTAAACTGCAATATTTGTTTATCTACACATAATATTGGAAAACATAGCACAGATAATGAAACAGAGGTCATAGATTTAGCAATGATGTTATTGCTTACTAAATTGACATTTTTGTATATTTGAAGTGGCATGCAAATAATGAGAGATATAGAATACAAATTGAACTCATTGATCACGTGAACTGGTAGATTTGGCTAAAATACCCCCACTACAACAACCGCAATAAACCATCTACTTGATGGTGCTGGCACCATAAAATTTTGCTAGTAAGAAATGACATGACTATTTAAGTAATTTTGTGTTTTTTCTAGAATGGGAAAAGTGCTTCAAATAAAACAATAGTATTCTATAAAAGTAATCCAGTTTTATTTTTTTATTTTTAAAGTCATTAAATTAATATATTACTGTAATGCGTTTAGAATTTTTCAGTTTATAGATATTTCACGTTTGTTATTGCAAATATATCCATTGTGTTACAAACACATGATATATTTCAACAGATTTTACAGGGCTTGGACAATGTTGTTAGAATGATTACCATCTGTGGCAACTGAGAAATTAAGCTCCTCATAAGAGATTTATAAATTTAAAAAACTTCTTCTGAAGGCTTCTTGTGATCAATGTTATATTGAAAATATCCTTAATATTTAATTGAAGAGAAGAAATGTTTTTAAAATTTCAACTGACACGGGCGGGATTCGAACCCGCGACCTCTGACAAACCATGGCATCCTTAATAGTAACAAATAAGGTATCATGATTCAGTATGTTTAAATAATTTTTTTATTAAACCTAAATTTTGCTAAATATACATACATATAAAACTTAAACATATATAAAACTAAAATTACTGTATTTTGTAAAAGTTTCAACTATATTCTTCAAATGAATAAATATGTGTTGTTAGCGATCGGTGGTAATGTTAGTGCTTAACTTTATATGGAAATGTTTATTTCATTTATTGTTAAAAGTTAATCATTAGGCTTCATGTTATATTTTCAATTTGTCTACAGAATTTTGAAACATATTATTACTGCTCTGAATATTTTTATTGTACTTAAAAATAAAAATTAAATGTCAAGATAAAATTACAATTTTATTATACTGACAATTTATTATAATGAAAATTACAATTTTATTTAAAGTAGCGATAGCCGAGTTGTTGGGTGGTCGGAATTTCGAGTCGAGAGACCCGAGTTCGATCCCCAGGTGGCAGTACCAATGAGTTTTTAAAAAACTTATGTACGAATTTCATCGTTGGCTTGGACATAAAGGCGGCGACGGGCTCACCACCTGTCACGTTGTCCCGAAAATATCTTCGGTGGAAGGTGGGTCGAAGGGACTTAATTGTCTAGACTAAGACCTCTGTCTACCCCTGTATTGGGAATTGCGTGAAGATATTTTTTTTTTTTCATATTGAAGTTGTACTTTGGCTATAATTTTCCTTATTTACAAGTGCAATTTATTCAAGCAACACGGATAAAGTACCAGGAGAAATTAATCAATTCTATAAGTCTCATAGCGAGGCAAAAGGTCAGTTTTCTTATGTGAGCTTTAGGAATGTGACAACTCCGAAGCGTTGCTTCAATTCAAAGTGGACTTCACATTACCTTGGACATCGACTCACCTTCATAGCCTTCGAGCACATGGCAAATTCTGCATATTATATTACAGTTATAAATTACTAATAATTATGATGAGACAGAAAAAGGTATAGTAATATGTAAGTGCACTAGAGTTACGTATTATTCCGCAATCATATAATAAATATTACATTGTCAGCCTCCTTTTTCCTGATTTCTTCGTATTTATTTTCTGTTCCCAAATTTTATGACACTATGTAAACAAAAGCAAATCCAATCCTCGAACATGTTACTAGACTATAAATTCGATTTAGTCTAAAGCCCGTTCGCTTCCACATCGACGTGCTGGTTCCTTCCCGAAACGATAACAGGCGTTCCCGTCGTAAAAATTCTTTAAAATAACAACTATTGAAAATTTTCTTGTAAGACGGTACGTTATTTTTCGAAACAATACGAAACTGAAAGAATTGAAGTACTTTGGTTATGCGAAAAGATTACTATTATTTTTGTCCGCCTATGTTCTATACCACTATTTTCTGATAGGTAAATATTACTATTTTTCAGACTTTAGTCACTCCTGTAGCCAGTTTTATTGTTTAAGATGGTTTTTCCCTCATTAGGTAAGCTAACTCATTAGGTAAGCCTTAAGATGATTCCAATTTGTTTTTAGTTAAGACAGCCGCGTAAAAATGTCAAGTGGCGTATTGGCTTATGCCGCATCAAAGAAAATTATATCAGAAAATTTTTATTTCGTAACCAAATTTGATCACACGCGACCTTTCGGAAACAGAATTGACAGTATTCTTAAATAACGTAATTTTATTTATGTGTGGGTAAGAGGTTATACTTATTTAATATTGAGGTTAATAAATAGAAATCTTAATAACATTGGATTTTCCTTGATAACTGGCGCCTCGCCCCGACTTCATAAGAATCAACTATACATATACATTTTTTATATTTATTTTATACGTATATTATATTTGTTGCCTACTGTTGACATTTAAAACTACATTTGTACAAAGCTTTGATACGCTGCCTTGAAATATATACTTTCTTGAAAAATCGGTTTTCTACGGTTTCATAGTTCCACTATAGTGACTAAATTTAAACAAAAGAATCGCAAGCCCCAACTTTACATCCCACTTTTAAAAGCTCGCCTTAACTTCACCAATACTTTATACACCTATTTTCTCACTGTTTTATGCCGTTTGAGAGTCAGTGATGTCAATCCTTGACATTTCACGCTTGACTTTTTTAGGATATGAAAAAAGATCATCACATTCGGATAATTTTGAGAAGTTCTTTAGAATTGTTGGTCTTATATTGCATTGAGTAACTTAGACTTCAAAAATAAGTGTAAAACACTGACATCACTTCATCTTAAGGGTTATAACTTATATTTAATTTAACTACATATTACAAAAATATATTGTAAATAAGCTTCTTTAGAATCGCGACTACTTTACACAAACCTCTTCAAAACTAATCCTCTGTAATAACTTTGCCGCACGTTTTGAAGTTAATACTTGATACAATACAGTACATTTTGCTATTTATTAAGAGTTTGCTGATTCAAATATTGTCGCTTCGTGTCGTATTTTTAACATTTTAAACTTTTCTGACCAACGTACCAAGGCTTGTACAATTAATGGTATATATTATAACAGTATATTATATATATATATATATATATATATATATATATATATATATATATATATATATATATATATATATATATATATATATATATATATATATATATATATATATATATATATATATATATATATATATATATATATATATATATATATATATATATATATATATATATATATACATATATATATATACATATATATATATATATATATATATATATATATATATATATATATATATATATATATATATATATATTATATATAGGACAACGTGACAGGTGGTGAGCCCGTCACCGCCTTTATGTCCAAGCCAACGATATAATTCGTACATAAGTTTTTGAAAAACATTGGTACGAGCCTGCTACTTGGGGATCGAACTCGGGTCTCTCGACTCGAAATTCCGACCACCGAACCACTCACTCGGCTATCGTGACTGTCTATATATATATATATATATATATATATATATATATATATATATATGTATATATATATATATATATATATATATATATACATATATATATATATATATATATGTATATATATATATATATATATATATATATATATATATAAATATATGTATATATAGATATGTGAGAAGTGTAGGGCGAAAACTAGCAGATTTTAACAACCTTCAACATGACATTATCCTTTTTATACAATGCAACTGTTGCCAGTACAGCGAAACTAAATCGATAAAGATAACACTAACATTACAAAATATAACCAAATGAAATTACGATCTTCCCACACGACCATTCCTGCCTATTCGTCTGTCTCAGGCAAATCAATCCAAGGTTTCATGAAGTCAGCAGGAATTGTCGTATTTATCGGACCTTCTCCGTTTCCAATTTTCTTCACGCTGTATCTGTCATTCCGTTTTCCTGGATGATTTCATAAGGACCGAGATATTTAAGGTGAAGCTTGGTCCCTTGACTAAATTGTGTTTTCATGATAGCAACCAAATCTCCGGTTTTGTATAATTTACCTTCTTTTCTACTCTTATTATAACTTCGTATATTTTCTTCCTGTATCTTTTGTACAGGCTCTTTTGCTTTTCTTTAAGTTCTTGTCTTTGCTCGTAAAATTTCTGTACGTTTTCTTCTTCTATCATCTTGGTCACTTCATCATCTTTATCTCTAATTTTAGTACCAAAAAGCAGTTCAACAGGCGTCATTCCAATACTCCTTTGGTATGTTCCATTAAGATGTCTCTGTACACTTGATACTCGACGATACCATTTCGTAGGATCATCAGCGCTAAGTTTGCTTAAAACATTGATTATAATCTGGTGAACTCTCTCAACTTGGCCATTTCCCTAGGTTGTCCAGTCGTTATTATATAGTGTGTAATATTTTCATCTTCACAGTATTTCTTAAAGTCATTAGTGGTAAAGGCAGCATTACGATCAGTAATTATTCTTTCAGGTGAGCCAAAAGTCTGTTGTTGTAGCTTTAGTTTATCTAACGTTTCTTCGGTTGTTAATGATTTTACAGCATAAATCCAAGTAAACTTCGTAAAAGCGTCCACGATAGTAAATATGTACTTATAATTTTTGTGTGTAGAAGTTAGCGGACCCAAATGATCTATATGGTAGGTTGATAACGGTAAATCTCCTTTATCAATTGGGTGCAAAAGTCCTTCTATTTTACCTTTCTTGTGTGAAATCAGGATCCACTCAACACAATCATCAATTACCTTTCTTATTTTGCTTTGAAGGTTGTCTATGTAATATTCTCTGTTAATTAGTTCTTCTGTTTTTACTAATCCAAAATGTCCTCTCTCATGATTCTTTCTTATAATTTCTGTCTGCATCTTCTTTGGTACAACGATAAGTCTACTTCCATTTTTCTCTTTATAAAGTATTCCATTTTGTATGAAGTAATTCTGGTAAGGTTCTTTTCTATGATCATTTTGAGTAAACTAATGTGTTCGTCTTCATCTTGTGCTTTCTTCAAACGTGCCGTGGTCTCAGTAAGTATCTAACATATCGGGTTACGACTAAGCGCATCTGCGTGTTTCATCCTGGATCCTGGTCTATGTTCAATCTCGTAATCATATTCTTCAAGCAGTAGAACCCAGCGAGCATCACGTGGAGGTAAGTCTTTTTCTTCAACGTCATGGTTAGTGCAGAACAATCAGTGACAATCTTAAAATGTATGCAATCTTAGATTGTAAGTACTTCTTTATAGCTTCAGCTATAGCCATGATCTCTAGGTAATAACTATGATATTTACTTTCAGCCATTGTTGTCTTCTTGCTCATGTAATGGACAGGGTGCAGGTTATCTTTAGGACTTCTTTGTAAAAGAACAGCTCCGTATCCGTCAGCACTCGCATCGGTATGTACTTCTGTTTCCAATTCAGGGTTGTAAATTCGTAAAACTGGTGAAGCACAGAGTAAATCTTTCAGTTGAATAAATGACCTCTCACATTTCTCGTCAAAATTGAAAGGAACGTTCTTCTTTAGTAAATCCGTCATTGGATTGGCAATCAAGGAGTAGTCTTTAATAAACTTCCTGAAGTATCCAGTTAATCCAAGAAAAGACTGAACAGCTTTCACATTGTCTGGTTTTTGAATTTAGCTACTGCTGTGATTTTTTCTCTCGATGGCCGAACTTCGTTCTCTTTTATAACATATCCTAGATATTCTATTTCTTTCTTCATAAAATGGCATTTCTTCCAATTAAACGGTAATCCATATTTTTCGGCTCTTCGTAAAACCATACTCATCTTTCTGATCGCTTCTTCTTCAGTCGTTGCAGGTATGATTAGATCATCAAGATAAGCTAGAACGGTACCATCAGCTATGTAGTTTTGAAAAATGTCGTTTATAAAGCGCTGAAAACTAAAGGCGCAGTACACAAGCCAAAAGGCATCTTCAGAAACTCATATTGGCCTTGTTGTGTAACAAACGATGTATATTTCTGACTGTAAAATATAAAAATAACGTATAAAAATATTATGAAGACTTATCAAGACTATTAAGAAGATATTGTTGACGACTACTAAGACTATTTATGATTCTAAGAAGACGATTATCTTTTTGTATACGAAGAAAAGAGTATCGATTCCAAAGTTAAAAAGATGCCTTCTAAGAAAAATAACAATGAGAAAGAAGGAGAAGAAGTCGGTGTGTACATTTCCTTTCGAGATCTAGAACAGTCCATGACAACATTCACCGGAACGGAGACACTTACCCAATTTTTGAGTTTTTCGACGAATTTGAGGATCCTGCTAATTTAATGAAGTGGATGAAGGTGGAGAGATTAATTTATGCAAGGAAGCTTATGGGTGGGACAGCAAAGTTATTTTACGATCGGTTGGAAGAGTTAAAGACTACGCGACTTTGAAGAAAAATGAGAAATGACGAAACTATACAACAATACTTTCTGATTATGAAGGAAATAGCGCTGCACGGAAGAGTGGATGATGCTGCTTTAATGGAATACGTCATAGATGGCATCAGAGATCCTGAATCAAGCAAATCAATGTTGTATGGTGCTGCTGACCTGAAAGATTTTCGAAAGAAGTTGGATATTTACAGTGATTTCTGGAAGAAAATAAGTACAAGAGCACATTACCAGGCAGGTCCGCAAGTAAATGCAGGTGCAAGTACATCGTTAACACGAAAACCGTTTGTTAAAAGATGTTACAACTGTGGTGATCTAGACCATCAATCACCCGCTTGCACAAAAGGCATTAAATGTTTTAAATACAATGGATTCGGCCACAAGGGACACGAATGTAAGAATAATGAATCTAATAAGGCTTTGAACATCCAGAATAAGAAAGGAGAAGAAAAATTCCTCATAAGAAAGTACTATTGAATGGAATAGATATGATGACTTTGATCGACACAGGTAGTGACGTAAACCTTATAACGAAATCAGAATTTGAAAAGATTAAAGATAATATCCAACATTTTGACAAGAATTTCGAAGTTCGTCAGACGGGTATCGCTGAAAAGAAGTACTTTCTGAAGGTGTTTTACTGCACAGCTTCAGATCGACGGTGCTGTTACCAACGTCAAGTTTTATATTGTGAAAGATGATATAATACCTGTAAAATTGATCATTGGTAACCCGATACTGAGTGAATTCGAAGTTAAGTTTACTACAAATGCAATTATAATGGAGAAGATACCGCTGTGTTTTCTTATTGTTGAGAAGGATGGAATCAAAGAAGAATATGACATAGAAGATTCAGTATACACGAAAGATATTGAGAAGATAATAGATAACTATAACCCAAAGATGAATAGAAATAAGAGTAATGTTGAATTGAGAATTTTACTTACCGACGAAACCCCGATTTTCCATAGTCCTAGACGACTTTCACCTTTGGAAACTGAAGCTGTCAACAAACAAATTAAGGAGTGGCTCGAGAAGAAAGTAATCAAACGTAGTAAATCTGATTTTGCATGTGCTGTCGTATTAGCTGGAAGAAAAGATGGTTCGCCACGTATATGCATGGACTACAGAGGTCTTAATAAAAGATCATCAAAGAGAGATTCCCATTATCTCTGAAGATCAAATAGACAAACTGAAAGAAGCCAAAGTATTCACATCACTGGATCTAAGAAATGGGTTCCATCACGTTGATGTACATAAAACAGTCAGAAATATACATCGTTTGTTACACCACAAGGCCAATATGAGTTTCTGAAGATGCCTTTTGGCTTGTGTACTGCGCCTTTAGTTTTCAGCGCTTTATAAACGACATTTTCAAAACTACATAGCTGATGGTACCGTTCTAGCTTATCTTGATGATCTAATCATACCTGCAACGACTGAAGAAGAAGCGATCAGAAAGATGAGTATGGTTTTACGAAGAGCCGAAGAATATGGATTACCGTTTAATTGGAAGAAATGCCTTTTTATGAAGAAAGAAATAGAATATCTAGGATATGTTATAAAAGAGAACGAAGTTCGGCCATCGAGAGAAAAAATCACAGCAGTAGCTAAATTCAAAAACCAGACAATGTGAAAGCTGTTCAGTCTTTTCTTGGATTAACTGGATACTTCAGGAAGTTTATTAAAGACTACTCCTTGATTGCCAAACCAATGACGGATTTACTAAAGAAGAACGTTCCTTTTAATTTTGACGAGAAATGTGAGAGGTCATTTATTCAACTGAAAGATTTACTCTGTGCTTCACCAGTTTTACGAATTTACAACCCTGAATTGGAAACAGAAGTACATATCGATGCGAGTGCTGACGGATACGGAGCTGTTCTTTACAAAGAAGTCCTAAAGATAACAACCTGCACCCTGTCCATTACATGAGCAAGAAGACAACAATGGCTGGGCTCTACTGCTTGAAGAATATGATTACGAGATTGAACATAGACCAGGATCCAGGATGAAACACGCAGATGCGCTTAGTCGTAACCCGATATGTTAGATACTTACTGAGACCACGGCACGTTTGAAGAAAGCACAAGATGAAGACGAACACATTAGTTTACTCAAAATGATCATAGAAAAGAACCTTACCAGAATTACTTCATACAAAATGGAATACTTTATAAAGAGAAAAATGGAAGTAGACTTATCGTTGTACCAAAGAAGATGCAGACAGAAATTATAAGAAAGAATCATGAGAGAGGACATTTTGGATTAGTAAAAACAGAAGAACTAATTAACAGAGAATATTACATAGACAACCTTCAAAGCAAAATAAGAAAGGTAATTGATGATTGTGTTGAGTGGATCCTGATTTCACACAAGAAAGGTAAAATAGAAGGACTTTTGCACCCAATTGATAAAGGAGATTTACCGTTATCAACCTACCATATAGATCATTTGGGTCCGCTAACTTCTACACACAAAAATTATAAGTACATATTTACTATCGTGGACGCTTTTACGAAGTTTACTTGGATTTATGCTGTAAAATCATTAACAACCGAAGAAACGTTAGATAAACTAAAGCTACAACAACAGACTTTTGGCTCACCTGAAAGAATAATTACTGATCGTAATGCTGCCTTTACCACTAATGACTTTAAGAAATACTGTGAAGATGAAAATATTACACACTATATAATAACGACTGGACAACCTAGGGAAATGGCCAAGTTGAGAGAGTTCACCAGATTATAATCAATGTTTTAAGCAAACTTAGCGCTGATGATCCTACGAAATGGTATCGTCGAGTATCAAGTGTACAGAGACATCTTAATGGAACATACCAAAGGAGTATTGGAATGACGCCTGTTGAACTGCTTTTGGTACTAAAATTAGAGATAAAGATGATGAAGTGACCAAGATGATAGAAGAAGAAAACGTACAGAAATTTTACGAGCAAAGACAAGAACTTAAAGAAAAAGCAAAGAGCCTGTACAAAAGATACAGGAAGAAAATATACGAAGTTATAATAAGAGTAGAAAAGAAGGTAAATTATACAAAACCGGAGATTTGGTTGCTATCATGAAAACACAATTTAGTCAAGGGACCAAGCTTCACCTTAAATATCTCGGTCCTTATGAAATCATCCAGGAAAAACGGAATGACAGATACAGCGTGAAGAAAATTGGAAACGGAGAAGGTCCGATAAATACGACAATTCCTGCTGACTTCATGAAACCTTGGATTGATTTGCCTGAGACAGACGAATAGGCAGGAATGGTCGTGTGGGAAGATCGTAATTTCATTTGGTTATATTTTTGTAATGTTAGTGTTATCTTTATCGATTTAGTTTCGCTGTACTGGCAACAGTTGCATTGTATAAAAAGGATAATGTCATGTTGAAGGTTGTTAAAATCTGCTAGTTTTCGCCCTACACTTCCCACATATCTATATATACATATATTTATATATATATATATATATATATATATATATATATATATATATATATATATATATATATATATATATATATGTATATATATATATGTATATATATATATATATATATATATATATATATATGTATATATATATATATATATATATATATATATATATATATAGACAGTCACGATAGCCGAGTGAGTGGTTCGGTGGTCGGAATTTCGAGTCGAGAGACCCGAGTTCGATCCCCAAGTAGCAGGCTCGTACCAATGTTTTTCAAAACTTATGTACGAATTATATCGTTGGCTTGGACATAAAGGCGGTGACGGGCTCACCACCTGTCACGTTGTCCTATATATAATATATATATATATATATATATATATATATATATATATATATATATATATATATATATATATATATATATATATATATATATATATATATATATATATATATATATATATATATATATATATATATATATATATATATATATATATATATATATATATATATATATATAATATACTGTTATAATATATACCATTAATTGTACAAGCCTTGGTACGTTGGTCAGAAAAGTTTAAAATGTTAAAAAATACGACACGAAGCGACAATATTTGAATCAGCAAACTCTTAATAAATAGCAAAAATGTACTGTATTGTATCAAGTATTAACTTCAAAACGTGCGGCAAAGTTATTACAGAGGATTAGTTTTGAAGAGGGTTTGTGTAAAGTAGTCGCGATTCTAAAGAAGCTTATTTACAATATATTTTTGTAATATGTAGTTAAATTAAATATAAGTTATAACCCTTAAGATGAAGTGATGTCAGTGTTTTTACACTTATTTTTGAAGTCTAAGTTACTCAATGCAATATAAGACCAACAATTCTAAAGAACTTCTCAAAATTATCTGAATGTGATGATCTTTTTTCATATCCTAAAAAAGTCAAGCGTGAAATGTCAAGGATTGACATCACTGACTCTCAAACCGCATAAAACAGTGAGAAAATAGGTGTATAAAGTATTGGTGAAGTTAATTAGATCATACAAAATGGAATACTTTATAAAGAGAAAAATGGAAGTAGACTTATCGTTGTACCAAAGAAGATGCAGACAGAAATTATAAGAAAGAATCATAAGAGAGGACATTTTGGATTAGTAAAAACAGAAGAACTAATTAACAGAGAATATTACATAGACAACCTTCAAAGCAAAATAAGAAAGGTAATTGATGATTGTGTTGAGTGCATCCTGATTTCACACAAGAAAGGTAAAATAGAAGGACTTTTGCACCCAATTGATAAAGGAGATTTACCGTTATCAACCTACCATATAGATCATTTGGGTCCGCTAACTTCTACACACAAAAATTATAAGTACATATTTACTATCGTGGACGCTTTTACGAAGTTTACTTGGATTTATGCTTTTACAGCATTATCACAATATATCATTAACAACCGAAGAAACGTTAGATAAACTAAAGCTACAACAACAGACTTTTGGCTCACCTGAAAGAATAATTACTGATCGTAATGCTGCCTTTACCTCTAATGACTTTAAGAAATACTGTGATATATATATATATATATATATATATATATATATATATATATATATATATATATATATATATATATATATATATATATATATATATATATATATATATATATATATATATATATATATATATATATATATATATATATATATATATATATATATATATATATATATATATATATATATATATAATAGTAGTGATAATAAGACTATTTCAAACAACAAATAGTTTTCAAGATCGATTTAAATATGACGTAATTATGAAGGAAAAAACATATTCTCTGTCGACTCGAATCGATAACCTTCTTAGAAGTCTGCTCAAAATAAATTATCACCATGTAAAATGTTCATACTCTCTTATGAATAAATACAGAAAATCCATTGCTGTTAAGCCCTTCAAAGTTAATCCCCGAAACAACTTTGCAAAGCTTTTAGTCGGCTTAAGAACTTTTACATCAGTAGTTAATTTTATAACACATGGTCACAATATTTTTTATCCTTCCAAGGCTCACCGTAAATGGTTTTTATTCTTTTCTTATAGCAATTTCTCATACAGCAATCATCTCAACATCTCGAACAACTATTCAACAAAGCTTATTTCTGGCAACATATCAGGTGGTGAGCAACAAACCCACACAACACAATACTATTATTTAGTAACTTTATATAGGCACATTATGATAGGCACAGGTTTTGGAATACTTAGACTTAGAATTTTTAAAATATTCAGGGTAATTGCCTTGGGATTTTGGCTATGTTGATTCCGCAGATTCATCTGTTGCATTTTATTGCTCAACAAATTAGGGGATGGTTACCAAACAAAAACATCTAAATACGTCCAAACTGAAAGTTTGTCTTTTTTTCTACCGAAAACTTATTTTTTTAATGTCGTTTTTATAATATTAAGTTATTTTATTTCTTTATTGTAATGTTCATATATTTATTTACTTAATATTGTAATAATAAAGCTAATAGTAATAAGATAAACGTTACACCAACAATTTGTTGTCAATTGTCAATGCGAAAAATTCACAGTTACATAAATTAAAAATTGTATTTCCCCAGAACTCAGCTGGCACGCAACATTTTGATTAAAATTTTAATCAATGCAATGGCCACTGGTACTGCTTTCATAAATTATGTTCTAATTGAAATGGCACACCAGCAGCTCGGACAATTTTCCTGTAAACAAAACCAAATCCGTATATTTTTATTTAATTTCGCTTAAAATTATAAGTATTTTTAACACATGTAATTGTTATGCGACGAGGTGTGTGATACAGCGATCGCCAATCCGTTTGCCAAGCGTGATGATTATGGCAAATCCTTCTAAAACGCTATATTCTTCAGAAGACTTTTACAGGCCGTTAAGTAAGTTAATAAGTGTTTATTGCATGCCACATTTATTATTATTCTATTCTTATTAAAACACTTTTGCTATATAAGTATTGAAAAAGTAAAGTAAAAAAATTACAGTAACTAAACAATATGAAAATGCAAAGTTTACACTTGAAACGCGTATAAGTATTTTATTATTCTTAATGATTCATTATTATTAAACCGAAATAGTTTTTTATAAATAGGTGACAAGCCTAGTGCTTAGCAAACGTAGTTGCTGTGCGCATTACGTTCTCGCACTCGAAGTATAGTACCAGCACTAGTTCTTTTATACCTGTGTCAAAATGATAAATAAAATATAAATATGTATATAAATAAATATCTTCACGCAATTCCCAATACAGGGGTAGACAGAGGTCAAGTCTAGACAATTAAGTCCCTTTGACCCACCTTCCACCGAAGATATTTGCGGGACAACGTGACAGGTGGTGAGCCCGTCGCCGCCTTCATGTCCAAGCCAACGACGAAATTCGTACATAAGTTTTGAAAAACTCATTGGTACTGCCACCTGGGGATCGAACTCGGGTCTCTCGACTCGACATTCCGACCACCCAACAACTCGGCTATCGTGACTGATATCGTGAAAATGATAAATTATTTTATAAACCAAGACTTACTTGAATAATCGTATGTTCCCATATATACTAATTTTCTACTAAAGATTTCTTAAACTGAGATTTATTTAACTAAATACGAAACGTATTCGCAAATACTTTCGACATTATACACAATAAATATTTTACGGTTAAACTCGAAAGACATACATTTAACAAAATTCGAATATTTTCTTTAAATAATACTACAATGCTAAATAACATTGTTAACCACTTCAACTAATTTTCAATTGTACGACTATGGATTATACTTAAAAAAATTTCATAACATTGAATATTATGGCTTAGTTAATTAAGTTATTGTTTATCTATATACATCTCTAAAAAGAATACAGTTCTTGGAAACTGTGAATAAGATTTGCAAAAAGATTTGTTTTCATATAGTATTTTATAATGTATTTTGTTATTATACTACTACTAACTATATTGATGTAGACAGTATACATTGGTGTATACTTATCGGGTTACATAACACAAAACGGTTTTAAAAATAATAACCTTAAATTTAATTGAGATTCTTGCCTCCATTTTCCTTGCGTAGTCATTAAAGACTTGAAGGGCTGCAAATAAAAACAACAATCATGAAATCTCATTAATGGGTATTGAATTACGTATACTGAATTAAAAAAGAGATGGTAAAATTTCACGTAAAATTATTATAATATCATAATAACCCACGATGTAAACCGCACTGATGGTACTCAAAATTTTTTTACTTAAAAAGCTGACTTTTGAATAAGCCGAAAAAGCTGTTGAATTAATAATGAAATGATGTTGAATTAAACAAGGGTAACTTTTTCATGAAATTAAACATAATCAAAAGTATCTTCATAGTTTGAATTTTTTAATATATTTCATTATTTTGACGTCCTCATTAGGAATAAGGATTATATTTGAGAGAGTCAAAATTGTTTAGATCTCTGTCTACTCCAGTATTGGGAAATGCGTAAAGATATCAACTTTAAATTGTATAAAGCAACAAACTTCAGATGTACACAATTATACAAGCTAGGGGTATGAAGATCTATGGTATCCTAATACTCTTTCTCCAACTCAATGTACTACTACTGGTGAACTGAAAGAAATCCTTTCTAGGAGTACTATTGAACTAATTGTACTCGAGGATTATATTTTTGTCGTGGTCTAATATGATTATTTAGTTTTTTGAAATATATTTTACTTGATTTTTTACATTATACGTTCCTATCGCAGATTAGACGTTATTTAAAACTTTGTAACTCGTCTACAATTATAGGTAATTTTAATAATTTCCTTAATCTCTTGTGTAAATACCTCGCTATCATTACCGTAAATCAAGTTGTTGTATAGTCGAACGCAATCGCTGGAGACCAAATAAAATTTATAACTGACATATTGCGTCAATCATAACATTTGCTGAATTTAGGGAATGATGAAATAAAAATAAGTTTTAAGGGATATTTATATGCCTAACATACATATTATATACCGGCTTGTATAATCTTATAGGACACGTATCGCATATCTTAAGTAATGCGGATTTGCCATACATGCCATATTGGGTACAATGAACAATAGAGCACTGGCAAGAGAGTCATAGTCATATTTTAAGCCATGTGCTTCACTTGTTAACTGCTTGAAGAGTATTTGCCGTAAGTACTTTGCTCTAAGTATCCACTCATTTAACTTTTCCATGACTAATTAAGCTCGACGATCTTTAAAATTGCTTTCTTCCTTGTACGATTTAAGAGGTGCTTCAGAAATATGAAACTTAAAACGTTAAACTACGAAACTTTCATTCATATAAGCTATACTTATTTAAATTAGGTCACTTGGCTACCTTACCCTATAATAGGTAAAATAAGATGGGTGTAAAATAAGTAAGAGGTATGTTAGAATGGAGTGTTTGTATAAAAGAAATGAATGAACACAACGAGAAATCGTGCAAAATAATGAGACAAATCTGTAAAGGCAACAAAAACTCTGTAAATATCAAAGTTATAGATGACTGTTATAACTAACTTAATATTACATCATATCTTAAGGTGATCAGAGGTATGTTTTTCAGGACTTTATAACAGTTTATTTAAAATGTGCACAAAAGCATTAGCAACACGCGTATATAAAAAAACCGGAACGCTTAGTTTTGATCTTCTTTCTTTCAAGTTGCTTACACATCTGTGACATATCTATAACTTATTATAGGTGATAAAATAAACAACGCATCAGCAATCTATAGCAACATCTAGCTAGTCGTTAACTTACCTAGCGGTTTTCTTCAAGAGCAATCTTATTATATTCCAGCGCGGAAAACTTGAACGTCGCTGAATCGCAATAGTCGACCCCTTTGCCCCTCTCCCTTCCGCCCTTTCAGTGGCATTATTGCGGACCAGGGGACCAGAGTCGCAGATAAAGTAAATTGTATACCAAAACATCTGTTTATTTGCGACCGTAAATGGGTGAAATATTGTAATTGGGTGGATGTTGATGTAACGATTTCTCTTACTCTACAGATTACACCTATGAATAAAAATGATATCAATTTTAGGTGGCTCAATAGATTAGATATTAAAGTGTTCCGCATTATGGGGTAATCTTAGCTAAATCATAAACGTGTCAACTTGTAAATACTTTAAATATTAAAACATATGAAATTTAGACACGGATATATGGAATTTAAATAAAAGCAACTTGACAAAATTTATTTATTTATTTATACTTTAATGACACCTAATAAAAGGTAACAATGGGCGGACTTAATGCCTTTTAGCATTCTCTACCAGTCAACCCTGGGCGAAACAGAGAATAAACGGCAGGTTACAACTATATTAAATTTCTGATAAAATTCTTTCAGCATTTATTACATTTACCATATTTAGCACGATCGGTAAGCGGATCCACCTCACTTTAGACGCCGTTCCTAGTTAATGCTTTGTATTATTTTCTTCTGGTGTTATTTTTATTATCATCTTGCTATCTGCCAATACATATTCGATTGTTACGATTAGTGAAAATATTATACATAATAAGGAGAAGAAAGAAAAATAATTATTCTTAAGACTTGTGCTGACAACAACAAATGAAACAACGGGCGACGTAATATCCAAACGGATGATGATAAATGCTATTGTTTATTCGTGGAATATATCGAATACAGCATATAGTATATTGTAGTAGCAGAATATAGTATATTGTAATAGTAAAATATGTGGTATATAGTAAAAACAATACTTTATATTATATACTTTATATAAATATTATACTTCATATAATATTAGAAACAGATCTTGTAAACACCAACATTATTTGTCAAATCGTTGGTCAGAACCAGGCTTTTCCAAAATGACCCTCTGTGGGCAAAAAGTAAAAATAAATATCTTCACGCAATTCCCAATACAGAAAAAATAATTTATACTGGTCTAAACGTATGCAGGTTCTGGTATTTAGTATTTGCGTATCTTTCATGTTCACTATATAACCAAAACGTTCTTTTTTTTTTTCACAAAGAAACATATCATCCGGATAATGAAGGAATACTCTGCTTGCATATATAAGAAAGAAAGTAGATTTAATCATTGCTACAAAACAGTACATATAAAGGTTATAGCAAAGAGTTCCAGATAAAAATAAAATGTATTACTGGATTGCAATAATTACTATAATAAATAATTACTAATAAATAATTACTCGATAGCCGAGTTGTTGGGTGGTCGGAATTTCAAGTCGAGAGACCCGAGTTCGATCCCCAGATGGCAGTACCAATGAGTTTTTAAAAAACTTATGTACGAATTTCATCGTTGGCTTGGACATAAAGGCGGCGACGGGCTCACCACCTGTCACGTTGTCCCGAAAATATCTTCGGTGGAAGGTGGGTCAAAGGGACTTAATTGTCTAGACTTGACCTGTGTCTACCCCTGTATTGGGAATTGCGTGAAGATATTTTTTTATATTTTTATATTTATTACTGGATTGCAGCAACGAAACGGCATCCGACTCAGCAAATGTGCTGTAGCAGTACTTATGCAGCGCTGTTATTCTGCCGGTGCCATTTAAAATAGTCCACGCACGCGCGGCCCAAAACATATTTAAAATAGTGTGAAATATATGAACTTATATATAAATACTTATTTTTTTTATAGAAAAGGTCGGCAAACGAGCAGGCGGCTCACGTGATGGTAAGTGATTACCGCTGCCTATGAACACCCGCAATACCAGAGGCATAGCAGATGCGTTGCCGGCCTTAGAGCCCCCCCTCCAAATTGAGGGAGGGGGTGTATGGGGGGTGTTGAACTTATACATAGAACTTGTATAAAATAACTTTGATACAAATTATAATATGATACACAAACATATTAATCAAAATAAGACATACATTCAATAAAGGGCAACAATGAATAACATGTAAGATTAGTATAACTATAATATGTTTTATAAACTATTGTTTAACTAAGTAAAGAGTTTTGCAGTCAAAGTAGTAATCCGGGTAAAGTGAGAGTTCTGATCTGTAAGAGAAGTATATATCTGTATTATTAATGCTTTGACTCCACGAATAATAAAAGGATTCAAAGATCGATTTCATAAATTGATTCAAATTCATTCATTGAGATCGATTCGAATAAATTGTAACCTTATATAAAATCTTATAGGGCACCTCTTTTATCTTACATACGTGTTGAATTGTGAATACAAAAATTACATTAACATTTTTTGACAAACTTAATACCATAGTATATAATATATCACAGACTATTGAAAAATATATACAATTAAGCATGTCTATTACGTGTGTACTGATTTAAAGGAGAAGAGAGAATTTACAATTTGGTCCAACATGGGTAGCTTATTAAAGTATACATCATATAATAAGAATTTTATCTGTGATCTTGATTACTCATAAGATATTCTTTATACCATATTTTAAAATGAGCGATAGAGCTAATATCACGAAAAGGCGGTAGCAGATTGTTCCAACATTTAGTTGCTAAATAACTAAAGCAACCCCGAAATGTAGCTGAGACGTGTCCAGGAACTACTTTGACCCGCGAGTGTTGTGAAAATTATAATCACTTGACCAAATTAACTTTTTATATAAGTATTCAGGTGTTTTTATCTTAACCACTCCGAATAATAAGCAAGAAAATTGCCATTGAAGTTTTGCGGACATGTTAAGTAATTTACTCTTACTTAAATATAGAGAAAATATTTTCGCCTTCATGCGTAGAATGTATTTTATTAATTTTAAAAATTAGTGTTACTCTTTCTACTACTTTTTTGACCTATTATTATTGTGAATAAATTGGGTGAGTTTACCTATATCGGAACGTAGCTTTTGTATATCTTTTTCTAGTCTAATTTGCCATGACGGTCTAATATCGTTTTTATGCCGTAATGTTTCATCAGTTTTTTTAGATTTTATAGCCTAATTCTTGCGAAATGATCATTGCCGTACAGTATATGAGTGTGTGGATGTCTGTGAAGCGTACTTAGTCAGATATGTGCTGAGGTAGTATACTGTTGTTGAAAATGTTCACTAGTCGCTGGAGATGTTTACTATATCTTAATTTAGGTAGTTTCTACCCAAAATGGGTGATTTTTGATGTAACAGTGTTCTGTATGTTGTCATCTCTGTTTCTAATTTTGTTATGTGGTAATAAGTGCGCATAATAAATAAATTTATTTCAGCTGACCATTTCATGCGCACTCTTGGTTTCCCAGCCTTTGTGCACGCAGGTAAAAAGGCCTGAGAGACCTCCTGCGCAACATGAAAGCGGGCGTCTACGGATTCCCTTGAGTCATCGCTAGTAGTTTTAAATGTTAGCTGGTTTAAATGGTAGTTAAAAGCTGGATGGGGATATTGTACCTCTATCAGGTGGTTTTTGTTTGGCTGTAACATTTTCGGTTACCCCGGTGGGAGCCCGCCTAGTCAACTCCGTGCCGCTGACGGTTCGCATGCTGTGACACCCAGCGTCAGCTCCAGTTGTGCCCCGGCGATCACCCCCAGGAAGCGGCTCTATACGTTTACGCTTAGACCTCGTCTCCATTTTTAATGGGTTACCCTTGCCTTGTTAGCCGTATAAGTTTCTATAATAATACGTGTCCGCCCCCCACGTGGGTCAGGTGGTCGACCCGGACGTAAGGTTGGATTTGAGGGGGCTTATTATTATTATTATTATATGGGGTATTTGTTATATTTTCTCGCCTGGTTGGGTTTTCATATACATAAAAATAAAAATACATAAAATAAAATAAATAAAGTACTATAAAATATATACGTTATAAACCCATAAAAATACATAAAAATAATAAATAAATATTAAGAGCTACCCAGACGGAAGCCCTCGACAGGGGAGACCAGACGGCCGAGGGTTAGGGAGACAGGGAGAGAAACCGGCGGACGATGCGGGCTGCATCGAGGAGCACCGCCTTCTGCATTTGAGCTCGGAGCGGTCCGCCACGGAGTCCCAGTCACCTCAGATGTTCAGCGAGGCTGACTGGGATTAACCCATTCGCAGAAACAACTATAGGAATAATTTCAGCGGGCACCCCACCCCACATGTCGGTCACCTCGTGAGCCAGGTCCAGATATTTCGTCTTATTGTCTGTTTCGGCTTTCACGAAATTCTCGTCATACGGGATGGTAATGTCCACCAAAAATATTCTTGACTGTGCCCGGTCCATCAACACGATATCAGGCTTATTTGCCAGAATCGTCCTGTCCGTGATGATGGGCCGGTCCCAATAGATCCTGGCGCGGTCATTTTCGAGCACGGCCTCCGGAGAGTACTTATAGTAAGGCAATTTCCGTCCGACGAGATCGTATTTAAGAGAGAGCTCCTGATGTAAAATCCTGGCTACTAGGTTGTGCCTATGCAGATACTCAGAGTTAGAAAGCATGGAAAACCGGAGATGACATGCCGTAGCGACTCCCAGGATGGCGACAAGCTCGACAGATGTCGATGGTAAAATCTCTTAGGATGTATTCGATAGTTGTTCGTCTTAATAACCTGATCCTGTATCGCACAGACAAAACCCTCGGTTTCCTCAAAGAAGTCACCGAAACGTAGCCAGTTAAGGGAGGCGACAGTATCTACGAACGGCTCATGTAGAACCTTGTAGAACCTCCCATGGAGCTCTTTCACCTTCCATACGGTCTCCCGGTCGGAAACGCTCTGTACTCCCGGGTCCTGCCATTACTCATCGGCCAAAGATAGAGCGGTAAGTCCTTTATCACTTATAACGACGTCTGCGTAGAACGAATCATCCGATTTCACCAGAAATTAATTACGGAGGCTGCACACCTCGCGATTGTACATGGTGAGAGCGCTTAAAAGCCTCCCGCCATGCTTCCGCGGTAAGTACAGCCTCATTACTAACGACATTGATGATGCATCCTGTGAGACGTCATAGTGGTGCGGACTTTTCGGTCCAGGGCGTTAAGGTCGGTTTGAGTCCACCTGAGTATGCCGAAGCTATAAATCAGGACTGGCATGACCCAGCCGTTAAATGCGCGCGCCTTATTCACGCCCGACATATAGCTGTTAAGCACTTTTGACAGGCGTGCAAAAAACACTTCGCTAACCGACTGTTTCATGCCAGCCTCATCGATACCCAAGTTTTGTGACATACCCAGATATCGGTATGTATCAGACTCGGAAAGGGTCCGTATGTTGACGGGCATAGCCAAGTCTATGCCCTCGGTGTTAGTGACCTTGCCCCTTTAAACATGGATAACCGCACACTTATCCGTCCCGAGCTCCAGTCTGATAGAATTGCTAAAATCACAGGTGATTCTAAGCAATTTCACCAAATGGGAGGGCTGGAAGCGAACAGCTTGAGGTCATCCATGTAGAAAAGGTGGGTCACCCTTGTCCCTCCCTTCTGCTGAAATCCCTCCCCGATCCCTCCAGTAGCGTGCTGAGAGGATTCAGGGAGAGGCAAAACCATATTGGGCTCGAACAGTCGCCCTGGAAAATACCCCGTCGTATCTTAATCCGGTGTTCCGCAGCTGTGCTCCGCTCACCTAAATGACAAAGGGTCGTACTCCATCGCCCCATACAGTACCCGAGGAAGTCTCTTACTGTATCGTCCACTTTGTACAGTTCAAGGACCCTCATAAACCATGTATGGGGCACCGAGTCGAACGCCTTTCTGTAGTCTATCCAGGCAGTAGAGAAGTTACGACGGTTGTGTTTAACCACCTTGCCGACGACCACCGCCTCGACATGCATTCTGAGTACGCGACATGATCCTATTCACATTAATGTGCCGGGTGATTCTCGTGCTCAGAATAGATGTCAGTGTCTTATATATGGTGGGCAAACACGTGATGGGGCGGTACTTACTCGGGTCTGTGGTAACCTGATCTTTTGGAACCAAATGTGTGACCCCAGTAGTAAAGAGACTCGGGAGCGACTTCTGTTCGAGAGCTTCTTGAAACTGTCTGGCGAGCACAGCGTGGCACACCACGAACCCTTTAGCCAGTAGTGATGCAGCCCGTCGAGCCCCAGACTTTTCCAGTTCGAGGCTCTACGGACCGCCTCAGCTACGTCTTCAGGTGTTATGACGACGGGGTCCATAGGTGTAATATCTGCACTCTGTCTCGCCACGATTTCCATCCAGGAGCCCTCGCTGTGGTTTGCGGGCTCTGACCACAGGCTACGCCAGAAGGTGACAATGTCAGCCTAATCAGGTCCTTGGCCCGCCCCTCCAGTTTCTGAGCGCTCCAATGATTTATAGAGTCTCTTTTGGTCACTTTGAAAGAGACGATTCTGGTTATGCTGCTTTGACCTCTCGGTATACCGCCTAATCCGTTTCCCCAAGCTGCAATTTTTGATGCAATTTTTTCCAATTATTATTATTATTATTTATATTTGATAAACTTTTCTCCCTTTTGTAAAATAAAAGAGGTGAGTACTGGACACACGGGCATTGACCAAGTGTGGCAGTTGGAATTAGAGGAATTTAAATACCTGTTGATGAATTAAGGAATTTGCGTGTAAGGCGACATGTGTTGAGAAGCCTGCTTTTGTAAAATTGTGAGGGTTGAATTCGGCATTTGAAGTATGTTGAGATTATTTTGAAGAGTTTTGGGGAATACAACAGTTGTAGATATAATTATTGGTACTATTTTGACTGTTTCTATCGACCTTTGCTTTTTTATTTCGGTAGCTAGGTCTGTACATTTAGCCATTTTTTCTGAGTAAGTCGTAATAAGGTTGTGTGTGTTACAAACTGCTATATCTATTATGAAAACTAATTTCTTAACTTTGTCTAGTATTGTTATATCCGATCTATTGTAATGTATAGTCTTGTCTGTAATAATTGTCCTATCCCAGTAAATTTTAAATAATTAGTTTTCTAAGACATTACTAGGTTTATACTTGTAATAAGCTATTTTTAGGCATGAATGAATGTCTGTGAGCAAGATTTTGGTGAATGATTGAAGCAACTTGATCATGTCTATGTTTGTAATCTGTTTGAACTATAGATTTGCAAGCACCGATAATATGTTGAATTGTTTCTGTGCTACTCTGACATCGTCTGCATAGATCGGTGAGTAGGTTAGGAATGTGAATATTGTGTTTTTGATAGTTACGTGTGTTTATGACTTGATCCTGGATAGCAATCACAAAGGCTTCCGTCTCCTGGAAGAGCTCCCTTTCCGCAACCATTCGTTCGACGCTTGCATGTCGACATGTGTCTGATTTAAATCGGCAAGGTGCCTTCCGTGTAGGGATTTTTGTGATCACTTATCTATTTTCTGCTGTTTGCTTAATATTTTTTGTTGAAAGTCTCTGTCGTTTAAATTAAGAGGAGTTAGTTTCTTGTCTATATCTATTATGTATTTGTGTAATTGTGATTGTTCAGCTTTCGTATAGAAATATTTGCGTAATTTGTTGATGAGGTTATTGTGTAAATTTTGTATGTCGACAAAACCCTCCCCATCTTGACGCGGTAATGTGAGACGTTGAGTGCACGATCTCAGGTGGTGTTTTCTGTTTGCTGTCATGTGTGTATTTATTGTACGCTGTAGTTTTATTAAATCAGTTTGGGACCAATTTATAATACCAAAGGAATATGTAAGAATTGGTATCGCGTATGTGTTTAAGGCCTTTATTCCAGTTTTTAATGTTTTAGTTAAATCTAATTTTGCTTGTTTTTGATTGATATGTTTGGCCTGATGAAAACCTAAGTATTTATAAGTGCTATATTCGTCCATGGGCTCTATTTGTTCACCAGTATCAAGCAGATAAGAAGTATTTTGAGATTTTCCACGGACAATTGAATGTATTTTGCATTTATCAACTCCGAATTGCATTTTGATGTCTTTGGAAAATAATTGTGTGATATCTGCCAGTTTTGAAAGTTCGTTGTTATTGGTTGCATACATTTTGATGTCATCCATATACAGTAAATGTGTGAGCGTATGAAATGAATTATTAAGTTTTAATTTAAATCCTATATTAGTGTTGTTCAGCAATTCAGACAAGGGGTTAAGGGCTATACAAAACCATAATGGGCTAGAGCGTCCCCTGAAATATACCTCTTTGTATTTTAATTTCGGGGTGGTTAAAGTCTTGTTATTTATTAATTTAAGTTTAGTCTTCCATTGAAGCATTATTATGTTTAAGAATGAAATCAGATTAGGGTGTATTTTGTAATGTTTTAGTATGTAAATAAACCAGCTATGAGGACAGAATTAAATGCTTTTTATAATCAATGTACATTGTGTGAATATTTCTATTTCTAGTTTGTGATTGTTTTATTGCAATTTCATCAATTATCAACTGTTCTTTACATCCCTGGCTATTTTCCTACATCCTTTTGTTGTTCTGCTAGAATATTGTATCGTTCTAAGTGTTCGTATATTATTTCACTAATGCAGCCAGTAATAATCTTATATATGGTTTGTAGGCAGGTGATGGGTCTGTAATTTTCAGGATTTTTAAGTTTTCACCTTTTGGTAGCATATAAGTTATTCCATTTGTAACGAAGGTTGGCATTAATTGTGGTGTCTGTATGAATTGGCAAATGTGACTGTGAATAGGTGGATGAGTACAAGTGAACTTTTGTACCAATAATTATGTATATTGTCGGTGCCCGGTGCCTTCCAGTTGTGTGTACGTTTGATGATTTTAATGAAAGTGTTTACTGAAATGTTACTAACATCCATTTGGTTAATATGTGCTGTGTTTGCTGTTTTGTGCAACCAATTAACTTCAATATTATGTTGGACAGGATTTTCCTGATGTCTGACCAATATTGTTTTAAGCTTTGTGGTGAGAGAGATTCACTGGTATTAGTTTGTTGACGGTGGCCTAGCGTTCTATAGAATTGTTTCTCATTATTTATAAATGTTGTGTTTGCTGTTTTCTTTTAGTACAAGTTAAATATCTTTTTAGTCTATTTGAAACTGCGTTTAATTTTTGTTTAAGTGTGTCGAGAAAATGTTGTAGTTCTGTGTTAGGTTCTTCATGTCGAGAATGATATTTATATTTCACCTTTATGTCTTCTAGTCTTTTGTATTTTTTGGTGTCTATTTCCTAGAATGTATTGTGTTAATCTCCTATTTCCAATCTATATTTTTCAATTCTATTTTCCAATCTCCTTTGCCAATTAGGTTTTCTGTTTCGAAGTTTAGTGTTTATAGTTTCCTCTTTGTTAAACCTAGTGCCGTTACAAGTGGCAGCCGTGAAGGCTGCTGAATATATTATAGTGTGCAATGAAATAAAATCTAACTCGTTGTTGATGTGTTTTGGAAGAATAACATTATTCAAATGAGATATAATTTGAGCAAATTTACGCGATGATTTTTGTTTCGGGATGTATGTCTTACTTCTGGGTCAATATTTTTGAATCGGGTAAGAGCATTGTTAAATTCTATTTCGATTTTATTTATTTCTATGTAATTTTGGGAATGGGGCAGGTCACTATTATTTTCAATGTTTGATAATGTTGGTGTTTCGGTGAGTGTTAATGTACTGTCTAATATGTTTTCTTGTTGAGTGTTGTTTATTGACGTTTCTTTTATATCAATTTCATTTTCGGAATTGGTTTGTGTTTGGTCCGTTAAAGTTTTGTTATGCTCTGTGCTGATTTCTATATGACTGTTTAGTTGTATTAATTTTAATTCTACTTCTTTTTCAATTCCCTAATTTTGTTTGTGTATATCTTATTGTTAAATATTAAACGCCTTTGATCTGCAACTCTCTGTTCGGTAATGTGAGATAAGTACGGTTGTCTTTCTATGAATAAATCATACATTTTTTTCTATAAGCAGTCTTGTTTGTCTCTAAATCGGTTACTTCAAAATAACACCTAACTATTTCCGCATTAATTTCATATGACCATTTCATTCTTGTGTTGTAAGAAGTGTTTTCTGTGGCTGTGACATTGTGGGTACTTGTTTAGAGTTATATGTCAGTGTCTGCTTTAAGTTATCGGTTTGAATGTGTTCACTTACTTCTCGACTTATTTCATCAAGAATATGCTGTGGTAATAACTTTCTTCTCAATATAGCCCTTCTTTGGTCACCTATTCGTTGGCGATTGGCACGCATTTCAGGGTATCTATTATTAAAATTCTGGTGTAAGTGTTTCAAGTAGTTATTCATATTTGTGGTTTCACATTTAGTTATTAATAGGTATGTGCGCCATATAAATCAGTTCATATCTTCAGTCCATTTTTTTCGCGCACGGGTATGGCCAGCAGTGGGTACAGGATTATTGGCAAATGCTTCCTGCACAACAGCCGTTGACCTTGTATTTCTGGATGAATTTGTAGATGATATTGATGAAGCAGGTGATCGAAATAAGCTTTGGGTTGAAGAAGGTGACGGAATATTGTGAAAGAGTGAATGTTCAGAAGTGGATGAAAATGAAGGTGACGGTGATCGATCGGCTGTAATATTTTTATCGAGGGGAACCCGCCTGCTCAGTCCCCCGTCGCCCACGGTTCGCATGCTGTGGCATCCAGCGTCGGCTCCAGATGCGCCCCGGCGACCCCGGCCGTAAACTATATCTCTTTGATTGACTTTCCATTCGATTCTCCATTCATTCGGTTCAGGATCGTTGGTCTGGGTTATAATGAAAATAAATTTATGGAAAGTTGTTAGGTCCATTTAACCAGTACTTAATACCCGTAAGCCCCCCCACCACGTCAAGGTGATCCTTTGGGGGTGATTATTATTATTATTATATATTTTGAAGAGGCAATTACAGATACAAGTTGGCGGCAAGGTGTTAAGCAATTATTTAATTAGTAGCCAAAATAACTATTACTCAAGAGAGATAAACAATATTGGATATTATTTCTTATCTGCATTGTGTCGACACTTCTTAGAGTCATCACTTCCTAATACTGGAACCACTTGTTTGCGACGAGCGGTTTCACGTAGGCAGCTGGAGGATCTTTCCCGAACACCACTAGACATCAAATTGTGACTGGTAACATCCACACTTCTGGAAGAAATGGAACTCTCCACTGGATATTGTTTAATAAGTGATATCAGCTCCTGCTCAGTTGATATCTTCACGCGGTTACTTGAAGAAAGTTTAATGTTAATCACACCATCCAATGTCCAGACATACCTGATACAAAAATGTTTGCGGGCTTTCTTGTGTATGGAGTGACGGATACGAGTCAACAACTCTGAGACAGAGACAGAAGAGCCCTTTAACTTTGTTTTGAGTTTTCAAACCCCAGCCTTTGTCTTGTGGTCATGAAATTGGACAAGTACTGGTCTAGTTCTGTTATATTCATGAGCTCCGATTCGATGACTTCGTTTCAGAGTGCCATTATTTATATGTACAAGACCGAACTTGTCATGAAGAACTTCTAAAATTTTCTGCTCCACATCAATTTCAGACTCCTCTGGAATGCCATTGAAAATTAGTATCTTCTGCCTATGTCGCATATCAAGAGCATCAACAGTCTTCAAGCATTCTTTTACTTGTTGATCCAGAATGGTAATCATAGTGCCTACAAGTTCTTTAAAAGCATCAAACTCCTCCTTCTGTACCATAGTGGGATTCGGTGGTGAGGTTGCTGCTCTTAACCTGTATTCAAAATCAGCCATCTTTTGAGTCCAGCATTCTTCTAGTTTCTTGTGTATATTTTCCATGTCTGATATTGCCATTTTAGTAATTAATCAATCTTATGTAATTAATCAATTTTAAACAGAATAAACACAGAGATGCAAGTAATGAGTAATTAAAATGAGTTAAAATTTACGAGCTACAAAATAAGATGTTTCTAGTTCTACACCTACCCGCGAAAAAAGTTGTATATATATATATATATATATATATATATATATATATATATATATATATATATATATATATATATATATATATATATATATATATATATATATATATATATATATATATATATATATATATATATATATATATATATATATATATATATATATAGGTTTAAATTTATTTACTTCATGTCTACGGAGACAGTAAAGAACTCGTGTTAATAAAATATTCCATTTTGAATTGTTGGTACAAAAGGACTTGTTAAAAAGTTTTTTAGCTAGTAACTCAAATTCAATTTACGTAAAGAAAATTATTACAATTAAAATAAAGTATTTATTATGTTTGATCTTTTTTGTTAAAACCTTCAAGTAAGGGCTACAAAACGGAATTGTCAGTGAAGTGGAATTCTTTCCACTAAGATAAAATAAACAAATACGAGTAGATACATAGATAGAGACAACAGCACATATTTCACTCTTTTTTGGTTGTTTTTATCTTCACGTCATTCCCAATACAGGGTAGACAAAGACCTAGACAAGTAAGTCCTTTGGACCCACTTTCCACCGAAGACATCTTTTGGAACAACGTGACGGGTGGTGAGCCCGTCGCCGTCTTTATGTTCAACCCAACGATACAAATCGTACATAATTTTTGAAAAACCCTATTGGTACGAGCCTGCCACCAGGGGATCGTACACGGATCTCTTGACTCGAAATCCCGATCACTCGACCACTCGGCTATCGTGACTATTAAAGAAAAGTTAACAAAATGACACCTCTGTCTACCCCTGTATGGAGAATTGCGTGAAGATTTTAATTTATGTTAACTTTTCGGTCGGAAAAAATCTACCGCAGAAAATACACGGTCTCTTATTAGTTTCACGGTCTAGCTTGTCATACCCACATCTCTCGGTAGCCAACATCATGCGTAGCCCAACGCCATACAAAACTCGTACAGCATATACAAAAAAAATATTTATCAAATTTATAAGATAGCAAAGTCTTTATAAGATTTAGATGACTGAAATTAAAGCTAACGAATTTGCATCAATGAAAGTGACACTAATAATTTGATGTAGACAAAGTAACGACTGAATTTGTTACACCTATTTGTCAGATTAAATTAAAATAATTAATCGTGGACTCAAATAAATTGTGGATATATCAAAATAAAAGACGATTTGTCAAAATTAAGACGAGTAAAGTTTTATTATTCACATACTAGTAATAAATTGATAATTTTACCATGTCAGGGTAATTTTACCTGGGTCTTGAAGTTACATAGATACATAAATAGATAGACAACAATTGATACATTGCTCTGATCCCAAAGTAAGTAGCTAAAGTACTATGGAATCAGAAACAGAGAATTTATTGAAGATGGTTTTATTGAAACAAGGATTTATTGAAGATGGTTTTGTCGACAATATTTAAAAAAAAAGTGTTTTCTACATCGTCGTCCACGTCGTACCAAGGTCGTCATATCATACCGGCGTAGTAGTGAAACGATTGCTGATATCCTATATCCCTATCATCTTCTTAATTTTACTGGATATCACAAACGCCTTTTATAATTTAAAAAACATTAACGAGAATAAGTGTTTTTAAAATTTCATCTGACAACTGATACGTGGTTACCCGCCCGTGTCAGTTGAAATTTAAAAAAAATATTTCTCTTTAATTTAACAGCAAAAAGCTCAGCTATGATAGCCGAGTGGTTGGGTGGTCGTAATTTCGAGTCAAGAGACCCGAGTTCGATCCCTAGGTGGCGGGCTCGTACCAATGGGTTTTTCTAAAACCTATGTACGAATTACATCGTTGACTTGGACATACAGACGGCGACGGGTTTACCACCTGTCACGTTGTCCCGAAAATATCTTCGGTGGAAGGTGGGTCGAAGGGACTTATTGTCTAGACTAGACCTCTGTCTACCCCTGTATTTGGAATTGCGTGAAGACATTTTCATTTTGAAAAAGCTCAGCATAACTTATCTACTTTATATTGAATAAAATAACTGTGTAATCACAATGCATTATGAAAATGGCTCTCCACCTATCACCTTGATCACAATTATGTATTAAGTATAAGAACATATCAACGAGAACCTATCCGAGTTACGAAAATACTTACGAAATATCTAATCTAGTGTTTAGTAGTATAAAAATCAGTTTATTATAATAGTCAGGTCATAAGTATTGTCACACAGTAAAAACTTTTCTTTTAGAATGCTGGCCACAAAAAAGTTTATTGAATTCGAATTTCGAATTGTTCATGAAAATAAAACTACATACTTTTTAGAATTTTACTCATTTTTAAATATGGAGTCGACGCTTAAAGAAGACCGTGTTGCAGTTATTGCGTTGCATCGTTGCGGTTACTCGCCAATTCAAGTTTTTGACATACTGAAAAATTTGAATATAACCAAAAGATTCGTTTATCGTACCATCAAACGATACAATAAAGACTCTAGAGTAGATGACAGGTCAAGAAGTGGTCGCCCTCGGTCTGTTAGGACTCCAGCAGTGATGAAAAGCTGTGAAGGTGTGAATTCAAAGAAATCACACACGTAAGCAGAAACTGTTGGCCCTTCAGATGGGGTTAAGCAGAACCACGGTAAAAAGTATGTTAAACAAAGACTTAGGGCTTCAGGCATATCGAAGAAAGACAGGACATCGTTCGAATGCTCGTCTAATGGACCTGATATTGAAGAGTTTCCGCGCTTTGTTGAAGCGGTACGCGGGAAAAAATAATCGGGAAATTCTTTTTTCGGATGAAAAAATTTTTACCGTAGAAGAGAGCTACAACAAACAAAATGATAAGGTGTACGCACACAGTAGTGAAGAAGCGAGCAACCGTATTCCGCGTGTCCAATGAGGTCATTTTTCATCCTCGCTCATGGTATGGTTGGGAGTTTCTTATTGGGGCTTAACAGAGGTACATTTTTGCGAGAAAGGTGTAAAAACGAATGCAGTTGTGTATCAAAATACAGTCCTGTCGAACCTTGCAGAACCTGTTTCTCATACCATGTTCAATAACAGGCACTGGGTATTCCAACAAGATTCGGCACCAGCTCATAGAGCGAAGAGCACACAAGACTGGCTGGCGGCGAAATCGACTTCATCGGGCACGAAGACTGGCCCTCCTCCAGTCCAGATTTGAATCCGTTAGATTACAAGATATGGCAACACTTGGAGGAAAAGGCGTGCTCAAAGCCAATTTGGAGTCACTCAAGACATCCTTGATTAAGGCAGCCGCCGATATTGACATGGACCTCGTTCGTGCTGCGATAGACGACTGGCCGCACAGATTGAAGGCCTATATTCAAAATCACGGAGATTATTTTGAATAAACTTTAGTGTCATAAGAATTTATGTTATGTTAAGTTCATTTTGGTATATAAATAGTAACATAATGAATAAACTTGTTTTAATTATTTTAGGTTAATCATGTGACAGAATTTATGATCTGACTAGGTAATAATTTATGATGTAACAGTTTGTTCATTTAATAACAAAAGTATAAAAGTCCAAACTAAGCTACGGTATCCCTGGGAAACGGATAATTAGCTTTACATTTACATTTACATTACACAAAAAATTTTGAAAAGCCTTGAGTTATGAAAAGTTGGTTTTGTTATTTATTGGTTTAATTCATTTATTTATTTTATCTTTAAAAAGATTACAGCATTATGCATGTACATGGCTTGTCTATGAAATAATTCACATGAATAAGTTTTATATCAGACACTTTTACTGTATAAACTAATCATGTATTTTTATAGAGTATGTGTGACAATATGAGTACGTATCTGTGTGCCAAGAGCAGATTTTTAGCTTTATATATTAGCTATCTAATGCAATTGAATTTGTGCAATAAGGTAACTGGTATTAAACCAGTTTTTTAAATATAGTTTTCGATTGTCGAAATATTATGACAACATTAGAAATGAAGATTCAAATCAATATTCAAATTCATGGTTGCACTCTAATCTATAGCACAAATAACGTGTTTCACAAATTCGTGTGTAATAAGAACGCGTGACAGTGATAGGAAATTGGTGGCCGTCTAGTGCGCTTATTAGGAGCCATTAAGTATACATCGGATGAAACAAGACCGTGACAATCAATCATATTGTTACACATCGACGTGTCAAGTAAATGACGTCAGTTATCGAGATTTATACACTTATGATACGAATTTGAACTCGTTTAGTCGTCAATACGTCTATTAGTTCGAAACTTTAGACGTTTTAAAAATAATAATTTAGTTCATTCAATGAAATTTATATACCTATACTGTAAATTCCACAGTGACAGCCACATTTTCATATAAACAAATAAAAGACATATAAGCAGACAATATTGAAACAACCAATTATAAATAGCAATCTCTGATTACATGCACTCCTTCGTTACTAAAATAGATTCATACAACACTGTGCATTTTGCTGTTATGATATATTGACAACGTGCCAAATATCCATACTTTATTGGTTATTTGATATTAAGTTTTAATAAATCAATTTCAGACTTAATAAAATAATATACTTTATAGTAATTAAAAATCGATCAAATAAAAAGTTAATTCTTATTAGATTACAAACTTCTTTCTCGTTGTTGTATTTTGTACTACTTTGTGTTGTAACACACCAAAAAGTTACACTGAATGGATAAATATTTATTTAAGTCATAATGAGAGCCTTTCCAAAAGAGATGTCAACGTATGCAAAAATTTTGCCAATCCTAAATAATAAACCTCTGTATTGTTTTTCTGGAGGTTTTACTTCTACTACGGTAATGGTTTTGTTTATATTCACGTGTATATTGCATAAATGTACTCAAGTCATGTTTTAATATTAGTTTAAGTATGAACTGCCTATCTATGTAAGTTTATTGTAACGTTGGGTTTTAAACTAACAAGGCAACAAACTTACCACCTGTCAAGTTATTGAAAGTAAGCTTCGGTGAGATGTCTGGTGAACAACCTTGTTGTTTGTAAACTGTGATTAAAAATGGTTAAAGAGTGTGATAGAACCAATGTTATTAATGTGACTAATAATAAATAAATTTTATAATAATTCATATGATTGTATCATTCAAGATGACCTTGTCTCAAAAATGGATAAGGGCGTGCTTCGATGGTTTGGGCACGTTGAGCGAATGAGTGAAGACCGAATGGTGAAGAAAATATATAGCGCGAAAGTTAATATTAAAAGGTGTCGAGGTAGACCGAGATTAACTTTCGAAGACCATGTGAGCAAATTGCTCGAAGAGAGGAGGGTCAAGAGTACTTGGATACCTAGACGTGCATGTATGAAGAAGATGATGAATCTGAAAGAAGCGAAAGAAGTATGTAGGGATCGTGACACTTGGCGATCTGTTCTCTCTGGCTACCCCGTCAGGGATTGTGCGTGAAGATAAATATATAATATTATAATAATTCATATAAATCACCAATTTTATTAGATAAAAAGTCACGATAGCTGAGTGATTGGGTGGTCAGAACTTCGAGTCAAGAGACCCAATTTCGATGGTGGCAGAATCGTACCAATGGGTTTAAATAAAAACTTATGTACGAATTATATCGTTGGCTTGGACATAAAGACGGCGACGGCCGCACCACCCCGAAAATACATTCGGTGGAAGGTGGGTCAAAGGGACTTAATTGTCTGGCCTAGACCTCTTCCCCAGTATAGGGGAATTGCGTAACGATATTTATTTATTTAATGTTTCAAAATGTTATTGAATTGAGTATACCTTTGTTTTATCTTTGAAATATGGAAAACTTTTTATATATAGGCAACCAAGACGATCCTTCGCAACATAAGTGATCTAATTTATGCTATATCACTTGATTACGCTAAAAAGACCTAGAGTCTAGAAACTTATGAATCAAACGAAACTTTACCGATTTATGTACTGAAAACAATATCTTACATTACTTAATATATTTATATATTTCCTATTACGATTTATATTTATAGATTACTTCATTGATCACATTGTCCCGGAAATATCTTCGGTGGAAGGTGGGTCAAAGGGACTTAATTGTCTAGACTAGACTTCTGTTAACCCTAGTATTGGGAATTGCTTGAAGATATTTATTCATTGATTATTTAAATAAATATAAACGAAATAAAATACATACAAACAAGTCTTACTATTACTGCGACTCTTGGTGTCGTCAAATCGCTTAGAGAAAAATCTTACAGAAAGTGACAAATGGATTATTTTGAATTTTCATAGCTCAACCACTATGATTAATGTATCTTTATCTAGAAATCATAATTAAGTGTCTAGAATTTAATAAAGGTTGAACGATATCGCCCGGTATACTGCTCCTATGCGGAAGAGGGACTTCAATTTTTTTTTAATTTTTCACGAGCCAGTTTTCACCATACTTTTCATAACAGAGACATAATAGTTAAAACGATTACTTTATTCTCAAGCGATCCATGTTCCACACCCGGGATGTTACTGCAATTTTTTTAGCGATTTTCTTTTAAAACGTCAATTTTTAGTGCTGCATTATCAACATATGTACTATTAATAATCTAAGCTTATATCCATTATAAAGAAACACAAGTGAGACACTTCACAACTGATACTGTGTAATGTCGTGATCGTGTTCAATTTGCACTTTTGTAAATCTGAGCATGTTTCATCCATTGTAAGATTTAGATTGCTATAATAACATAAAATAATATTGCATTTTTTGTAATCGCATCGGCGTCGGCGAGGGATCACTTTTTTAGCCCGGGTAACAGTATCAGTAATCTTGTCAAATATTTATTTTATCTCTGTTTCCTGATATTTCGAGCATTTCATCGTCTGTATCAACATTTTAAAGTCATTCGGAATAAATATTAATATATATTTATTAGGAATAACAATTTATTAAAGTTATATAGTAACCGATAGATATACGCGGTCATTGTATCGATAGGGTTAATTCTTGTTTGGTTTAAGAGTTATATTAGTGGTTTCAATATGTTTAAAATAAAAGTTATTTTTCTGTTTTTAGGAAATCAAATTAATTTAATAACTATCCTTTTTTATATGTCAGTAGTGAGTACCCCACATTTAGGGAGACATTTTGTTCTTTCGACCTACATTTCACCGGAGCTTATTTGTGACAGCGATACAGGTAGGGAGAGTATCGCCGGTCTGTAACTGTCCAAGATAACAGAACACGCATCCTAAATAAATTTCAGAGAACTTCTTAGCGCGTACATCTCTTATGGAGAACGAATTCGGTTCACCTGATTCAAATTTAAATCATCCTTCCATTTGGCTACCTTGAATATGCACGGATTAAACTGTTTCTACTATTTTTCTTTTTAAATTCAAAATATTTATATTATTTTCATATGTACAATGTATACATTATTTTCAATATATTATACAAAAGTCGATAAATAAAATAAATAAAAGTGCAGAACGGCTCGATTAAGGTTACGTGAGTACAGTAGCGTCTCATTCAAAAATTAAAACGCAAAAAAATTTACTTTTAACAAACAAGTGATCATAAATTGTTTAAATTAAAATATAATACAAACAAAAAAAACATTACAAATTAGTAATCGGTTTAAGTAATAGTAATTCTGCAGTCAATTCTGCGATACACACTTAATCAAGATCACCAATGCATTTCTTACAGTTTTGGTATCGCTCATAACCCTGTAAAGTGCCACACTATTGTACTTGAATGCCCTAACGTCTCGACAAGCTTGATATGTATTCGGTAGTACCTAGGCAGGTAGTACCTATTACGGACACCCTTCGTTGTAAATATAAATGGTTTAAATGGTTTTTGCGAAGTTTGAAGTTTAAATGGGTTTTGCGAAGAACCGAATATATAACTTAATCGTATGCCGCAGAAGCTTGTGAAGGGCAGAAGAATTGTGTATAGGACGAGGTTTTTAAATAAAGTAAATAGATAAAGTCAATGTAACATCGCCAACGTACGCTTGCAAGGTTGAAAGGACTGCAAATGCATTACCTACCTTTAAGATGTGATAGGAATTGAAGAAGGGACAAGAAGAAGGAAAGGGATCGTAGGTCGTCCTACGTGTGGAATTTAGGTTATACTTGTCAGAAAATCCACAGATGCATAAAACTTCATATCTAAACTGCAAGGCTGTGTGGCCGACAGGACGCCTTTTATCATATCAGTAGAAAATTCTGCTGGACTATGCCAGGTACAAAATCTTAAAATTAATACAATATTAGAATTTCTGCATACCCTAAAAGAATCTAAACATGACATAGAGCCACCCCAAAACTTTGTTTTATTCCAAAATAACTGTAAATTACTTACATTTTTGCTGTAAATATATCTAATAATAAAACAAATAAATGGCGACATTGCGCACAGTTCCAAATTGAATTATTTAGTAAATCCGGATACGCGAGTGTTCAGAGGTGCTGACTTGGGAACGGATCACTACCTAGTGATTACTAGATTTAGGGGTCTGTTCACGGGTTGGCGCCACCGGACGGCGATACCAGAACCGCAGTCGGTTGGTAGCATCCGAAGCTGGAAGCTTCAGGAAGCGGACACTAGGGATAAAAATCAAGCAAGGGTAGCCGAAATGCTTGACATCATCGATGTCAGGAAAGAATGTGTGGACGAAATATGGCAGAGCCTTAGGGATGGAATGGTTTGTACAGCGGAAGACGTGTGTGGATCTGTAAAAAGAGGTAGTAGTAAAAAGGGTGATGCATGGTGGAATGACTTGGCGATCTGTTCTCTCTGGCAACCCCGTCAGGGATTGTGCGTGAAGATAAATAAGTAAGTAAGTAGTAATTCCAGAGAAACTATAAAATGATTTATTTGAATTGTTAGGCGAAAAACAGGAAAATACCTGTTAAAATTTTACAAACCTGGTATTTTCCTTTTTACGTTGTTTGAAATTCTTTTACAAAAATTAAAGTAGCTTTTACAATTGATAGGAGCAATGCTCGATTGGCTGCTCTCGCATAAAAGAACTTATTGGACTCTGATTTTTAAGATTTGATTACATATGTTTAAATTCTGATTTTAATTGTATTCCAAACATTAGTCGTATGTGCCTAAATTATTCATAAAATATTAACCAAAACTCACGTTATGTGTGCTTGATATTAATAAAAAACTTTTTGCACAAACCAATTATGGAGTTGTCTGTTTATTGTGTATTGATGATATGACATGTTGGTTACCTTTTAGCCGAAGAAACTACTCTACGGGACATAGGTCTCTCTCGTAAGAAGAAATTACCTCATACGTGATTTAATTAATTTTGACATAATATAAATAGAAACTCATTTTGAAAAAAAATGCAATGATAATTACATTTTTTAAACATCAGAACTTGTTTTATTTTTAAATTTTTCAATTCGAAAAGAAAACTAATTCTGTAAAACAAGTGCCATACTAGTTTTCCTATACATAATAGATTCACCGCACACAATGCGATGAAAAGTAATAACTTCGAAATGAGCCGCAGTGTTTTTAAGAATAACATTTTGTACTTGTATTATTAATGAGACAACAGCCAAATAAAGAGCCCTGTGCCTCTATAAATAACACGCGAAAGACGCTAGTAAAATGTTAATTATTAATAAATATAATTCCTACTACAAATGTGAAGGTAAAGTAAAGTAAGAAAAGCAATTGTAATTTTTTATACTACATTATATATTTCATCTGATCATATAAAAGTCACGATAGCCGATTGGATTGGTGGTCGGATTTCGAGTCTATAGACCCGAGTTCGATCCCCAGGTGGCAGACACATACTAATAGGTTTTTCAAAAACTTATGCACGAATTATAGCGTTGGCTTGATCATAAGGATGGTGACGGGCTCACCACCTGTCACGTTGTCCCGAAGTATCTTTGGAGGAAGGTGGGTCGAAAGGACTTAATTGTCTAGACTAGACCTCTGTCTACCCCTGTATTGGGAATAGCGTGAAGATAATTATTTATTTATTTATTATTTTATCTTATATATTCAGTCACGATAGACAAGTGCTAGAGTGATTGATACTCAAGTGAGGAAGCCAAAGTTCGTTCCCCAAGACTCGTACTAATGGGTTTTTTCAAAAACTTACATACGGTTTATATCAGCTTGCACTTAAGACGGCGAGGGTCTTCAGTGGAAGGTGGATCGAAAGGACTTCATTGTCTACACCTCTCTCTACCCATGTATTAGGAAAGGCGTGATATTTATTTATTTATTTACGTTAGTTGGTAGGTTAGGTAAGGCGATAGTCATGTTACTCATCACTCTCCTCAAAATTGCTGAGCGGGACATGGAGTACCCGGTGCTCCTCTGTGTGACAAAATCCGCAACCTAAATGTCCGCAGAACCTGGGTAATCGACACAACCTTAAAAACTCGCGTTTGTGAAAGCTTATTTTTTTATTTTCTTACAATTTCCCATACCGAGGTAGACAGAGTTCCAGAAATTGAAGTCCTTTCGACTCATCTTTCATCGAAGCTTATTGGGAAAACGTGACAATCAGTGAACCTTTCGCCGTCTTAGCGTCCAAATTAACGAAACACTATACAATATACAGCCGTAAGGATCAGGACGTTCTAGTGGCAATAGACCATCCATATATATCGCAGAACTTCTAACTGTTGGGAAAAAAATTCGCGTAGCGACCTCATAAAAGTAAACATTGGATCCACCATAAAATTGGAGTGACGACCTGCACAATGTAGCGAAAGAAAGGTACATGCAATTGACTCTGGACCGACTCTGTGGAAGTCTTTAGAGGAGACATACATACCCTTCCCATTAAGATCGATTAGTCTCCGATCTGCAATAATATATATTTTTTCAACATATGTAAGATGCTTTAATCGTCTTTGTGGCTATAATTTGCATTCGAAAAGGTTTCTAAATCTAAAATATAAAATATGAGTAAAAGAGATGCTATGAAAGAGGGTGCGGAGTTTGTTTCGCCGATTTCTTTTCGGTTAGAAGAACCTCATTATGTTATAGATTTAAAATTTTGACAAGCGCAATTTACGTTCAATTGTCCAAAAATAGAGATTTCAATTTCTATTTGATTTTAGCAGTGGACTGTAACGGGCAAAAATTATGTTATTTCTTGTCTTTCAAAACTAGAAACCTTGGAACAAAGGCGTGAGCAGTGCGATATCGCCTTACTACAGGTCCTTTTATTAGGAAAAATTTACTACAATGAATACCTCTCAAAAATGCGTTACAAGTTCCATCCTACCAAACTCGTCGCATGTCTCTACTTCAAGTTCCATAAACAACAACTAACGATGAATGAGAAATTCAGTACTTTGCTGCGCTACTTATACTTTTAGTAAGTTTTTTCTCATGTGCAGTTGTTTCATATCACTAAGAACACGCTTAAATGTGAATGAGAATTTAAAAAATGCAACGAAACACTTAATCAATATAATATCACAGGTAGACAAATATATCAGGCATTCTTCAAACATTTGCCAGTTACAAATACACGGGTGTTCATGGCCGGCGGTAGTCACTTACCATCACGTGAGCCACCTGCTCGTTTGCCTCCCTTTTCTATAAAAAAATACAATTTATCACAACACAACAAGATTGATAAAATATTAAATTTGATGTAATGTTGTTTTTGGTGTCTCTTATCTCTTATTTTCCATGACCGTTATATAAAGTATTGTAAAATCTTGACGAATATCATAAATCGTTGTTTAATTAAATAAATAATAATTGCAACATTAAAAAACAACTTAACTTTTTCATGTGTGTTTTAAAAAGCTAAATTTCAGGATTCACTTCATGCATTTCAATACTAATTCACAGGTGATGAGAATCTTAGCCTACATTTCACCGGAGCGTATTGGCAACTGACAAGTGGTACGCGAGTCGCCACCTTAGTGCCGAGCTATTGTTATTTAAGAGTTTTATCAAAGAAACTTAACTCTAAACTCTTTTGAAGAGAGGTTGTAAGAGCCAGAAGCAGTGTGATAAGTTTCATAATGAACAAAATGTTTTTAGGGAATCAATGAAGTTGTTTCGGAAAAATCGAAAGTCATGTAGCGATGGAGTGAAAACTCGTACGAGGTGTAAAATAACACAAGACCGAACGTAGTCGAGAGTGGAATCAGATCTACTTGATGCTTCGTATTTTCATGTAAGAGATGTCATATTAATTTTAAGTCTTCCTGGCATCGAGTACTTTATTCCCGTCCTCTTCAGAAATACGCTTACGAGCTGGCATCGAGTAGTAGTTTCTCTGTCTACGACGTTTGCTCAACCTTTTTCAGGGTACAACATCTTGTATATACAATAGAAAAAAATACATAAACATATTGTGTATTAAAAATGTACAAATATAATATATGTCGACAAACTCAAAGATGTCCTACTAATATTATAAGTACGCAAGTTTTTGTGTATGGATGGATGTTCGTTACTCTTTTGTGCAAAATGGATTTTGTTGAAACTTTACAGTGCTAAAGCAAATACATCAAAATAAACAATCAGCTACAATTTATTAAGATTTTCAGTGGGAATAATTCCTGCCCTCTGGGAGTAATGATATTGGTTATAGGTTGAGTTAGGGGAAGACATAGCGTTTTGCGAAATCCGCAGGCGGAAGGTAGTTTCGTATCAACGTTGTGAGAGAAAACTATAGCTTCAAATTGGTATGCAATTTATGCTCAGACGGGTAAGGTTGATGATTCCCCAATGATTGACAATCATTCGGGAATCATTGGTCATTGTGTCTTTCTACACAGGTAAAGTTAAAAATTATACCTGCATGTGTTATTGGATAACCACCTTGAGTAGTTAAGCAAGGTATAAAAGTTTTGACATAAAATGCAAGAGATTTTAATGGAAAGTACAATGCCAATGATTACATATATGAAATTAGGTGACTTGAAAATAAATTGCTTGCTTACGTTGATGGTGCAATGTCTATTACACCATCAGAGGCAGTACTGCAGGCACTAGTTACCTAGTTACGTGTGTTAAAGAGGATATGATCAAATAAAGGCTTCCGTTTGAATGCCAAAAAACGTGGTTCTGATAATATAAAGTGACGAAGACATTTTTACCCTAGGGTGAATGAAATTTGTGGGAGGACGGGAAATATTTCTTTTTTAAAATACAGCATAAAAGGTTAAAGTCGCGATAGCCGAGTGGTTGGGTAATCGGAATACGAGTTCTATCCCCAAGGCTCGTACCAGTGAGTTTTTTTCAAAAACCTATTTACGATTTATATTATTTGCTTGAACATAAAGACGGCGACGGGCTTGCCACTTTCACTTTATTAAAAAAATTTCTTCGCTGAAAGGTGGATCGAAAGGATCTAATTGTCTAGACCTCTATGAAGTAATAATTAAAAGGTTACTTAACAACACAGTAACAATGTTGTAAGGTAAATTTAATTTAAAATAAAATCGATTCAAATTAAGCGCGTCGCGTTGGAAAATTAAAGAGATAAGTGAACGCTGGCAATTTTATTTGTTTGTAATAATCTGTTCATCTAAATATTACTACGTAATATAATTTGTCTTAATTCTTCCAAAATTTCACGTATTACAGTCGCAACTTTACCACGCATGTTATAGCCTTGATTTCGTACCTTGATGGAACAGGAACTAATTGCATTTTAGAATATGTATGTAGCGTTTAATGGATAAATCTATGTTAATTTTATAAAGCCAAAAGTTAAAATATTCTGTACTGTATAGATACGAGTATATACTTTGTAGATACATATATTGGTTATTAGAAGTGCGCGGTTTATAAACTGCGCTAAAATAGTTATTTCTAAAATATCTGTGATCCCTTACATATATAATAGTCTCCAATAGAACCGTATACTTCAAACGTCACAAAAAATAGCCAGAAAAAATATTGATGTGGGTTACCATAACTCACATACTCACCACCTCACCTGTCAAGTCTTTCCAAATAGATTTAGCTGAAAAGAGGATCAAAAGAACTTAATTATCTAGATCTCTAGCTACGCCAGTATTGGGATCAAGCGTGAGGATAAAAAAAAACTTCGTAAAGTGCAACCAAAACGGATTTAATCTCTTCAATCATAACCAAGGGATTAAAATATGTTTATGTAATATTTTTGTATTTGCCACATTATTTAAGATCTCTCTCCCTTTATGCCCCTCCCCTAACTGCACTGCTAATTCCAAAAAAATACATTTTATTTCTGTTTAGCCTGATGGTTGACTGGTAGAGAATGCCACTTGGCATTAAGACCGCCATATGTACTATACTGTGCATTGAAGCTTAAATACATAAATAAATAAATAAATAAAATATAAGCCTTTAATATATGCATTGATGAGCAAAAATCTATTTAATGCATTCCTAAGAGACACTAAAAGTAGTATAACCTATGTACAGAATATACGAGAATACCGCAACGAAATTTGTATTACTGCCTCTGACAGGTTCAATAATAAACAAGCATCCTCGGTTGCTTGCGATAAAAAGTCTTCACAGACTGCGCTTTTTCAGAATTATAACAACATTTTCATTACGCAGAGATTTCTTTATGGTACTCTAATATATTTTTTCGTTTAATAACATGATACCAATAATTCTATCGATCTTTGAACTAATCTACAATACACATAATCTATATACAAATCCCATAGCAAGTAAATTACCAACTTAGTTTTTGTCTGACAACTAACTCGAAACTATAAGACTTTTTTCAAAAGACCAGCAGACCCAACGTTATAAACTTTCATTAAAAGTAAATCTATTATCCAGAAAAGATGTGAGAAATATAAGATTGATGAAATTGATACGACACGTTGCAACACGTACTCGTAGGAACGTTCTCAGAGAATACAAAGTAGCATTAACCCAATATTTCTCATTGTTCCTATTACGGACGTTATAAATATATTGGCACTATATGCTTCTACTTTTGTCGATCAAAATGTGTTTATAGTTTGAAGACAATTTTAATGTTACCTATTACTTAATATTTTAAGGTACATAATAAAATCGGTCAAGGGAGTCAAAGAATTAATTAAAAAAGTTACCAGCGATGCAGGAATTTTATCAGAAATTTAAATAATAATTAATTACTAAATTATTTAAAATTTAAGGTTTTTAAAAATTTAAACTTAATATCTTCCGAAATAAGGCCCTGTTAAATTAAAAAGAACATTCATAAATATACACTTGCTTTAACTAAATTATACTGCTTGTTTTTTTTTTTTTGTTTCAGTTTGTTTGATGTTAACTGAATTTTTGACCACCACCAAAATACACCACTCTCAAAATAGGTACATAGACAAGGACCTACATCACATATATTGTTCTGATCCCAAAGTAAGAAGCTAAACATTTGTGATGCTATAAATGGAATCGCATAGTACGTACTATGAACACCCAGAGATGAGTTTGGAATGAGACACGGGACTTTACAGCGGGCGACACCTTAAAAAAGGGAGTGTACGCCACTCCACTACGAAGGTCTTTAAAAAAATCCCTACATAAGTCATCCCAGAATATCTATATCCATATTTTTATGAATCCATAGTGAATCCTTCTGTATCTATACGGTTGTTAATATACAGCGGATGTCACGGGTTAAAATCCTACACGTGTCAGTTTACTTTTGAAAATTTTTCATTTTCCGTAATAACAAAGCTTTGCAAGGCTTAAATGCTTTAAAATATATCCACACATTTTACAAATTGCGATATCGAATAAAAATTATAATTGTATCATATCAGAATAGTTTTACATAGAACATTAAGCTAGTACATTAAGAAGCTTATATTAAGAAGTACCTTTAAAAGCTTTAAGAATACATTACAAATGCGATCACTTCGATAAAAAAACGGCTTTACGTTGGTATGGCAGCGTTAGGATGGCAGGTTTCAATCTTGTACCTGAAATAAATAGGGATGTGGTTTCATGGTGTGGGTAAGATAAATGAAAAAGTGAGGAACGCATGGTGAAGAAAACATACACTTTAAAAGTGAACAATTGAAGGGATCAAGGTAGGTCAATAAACAAAGAATAATAATTTTAATAAGAAAATCATTAATAAAGGCACTAGATCAACTTGAAAGCTCTTTAGATTATCTAAGTCTTCTATCTAATATATTTAGTTCGTAGTTTCCGAATAAATTAATATCAAGTTGCGAACAGATGCCATACTCTACGATGATGTACAACAAGACTAAAATAATGTTAGTCCCTCTAGAATAACATAGCGGTACCGTTTGTTCTTTGTTAATAAAAAGCTGCATAATACAGGAAACATAAATTGAATATTCTTGCAAAAATATACACTATGTTCGAATAAAAATGCAACAAGTATTTATTTAGAGTAGTAATGGTAGTTCTTTGACAGTAGACAGAAATATGAAACCGTGTATTGTTTTGTACGTGTATCTTTCAAACAAGCTACAACTTATTCTCTTTGTATTTAAGTTAGCTTTCATGACAAACGTTTAAATCGAAGACAATGGAAGGACATTCTAGAAACAGAACTTTTGCGACCCACAATGCTCACGTGATGAAAAGAGGAAGTTTACGTATGATTTATAAAAGGAAATTGTGTCTTGTAATTCAGTAGAACAAAACTCACCAATTCATCTTCCCCTGTGGTAACATCATAGGTATATGATTCTGTTCTTTCCATGAGTGCTGTAAGAGGCGACTAGGGGATAAATCAGATGACTACTCAGCGGATGGATGGTCAGCGGATAATCGTCTCGAAAAATACCAGACTAAAATTAAGCAGTATAGTGAAGGGTAGCATCGGTTTAGCGGTGAGGTGTCTGGACTGAAATGATTAATCCGCTTGCCAGGCCTAGCCTATCCTTTCAGGGGAGGTCCGAAATGGACATTTACCGGTTTTTAAGTAAATAGCTAAAGGTTTCCAAAGTTAAATATCACATGGAAAACGAGATGGACAACGCCTCAGCATTATATAATATTTTTCATGTCAACGTTTTATCAATTATTTAAATTTAGTTTAAAACGTAGTAAACTCAAAAATTCGTACTGATTTTTACCATACCACCTTTTCCATACAGTTTTATACCGTAAACACTCCATCGTTTACACTCACTCGTAAGTATTTATACTACAGTAGCGTAGTAGCTTAGATATATAACTCTTAAACCTTGATTTATTACTGAATAGTTTAAGTTGTGACAGCGACGTTGACAAGTTGGACCTACAGGGGCTTCCATTTCACATCAAGGGTACTCCGACAAGGACCGAGGCGACATCAGAGGCAGCTGAATCGGAATAAGTGGCGCAAATATGAGTCTTTGACAGGAGACTAATATTTGTTCCATTTGTCGTAGAGACGATTGGCCTTCGAGTTCCTTGCGCGATGCATTTTCTATAGGAATTGTATTCGATACTGGTCTCTTATCTTCCTAAATACTGGCGCCGCATGCTTAAAGACACAACACTATTAAATCAACCCGCTCAAGATATTAGGTTTTGCTAATAAAACTCCTGTGACCAAAATCTACATAGAATATAGTCTTTATTAACACCATAATAGATGTAGTCTTTATAGAGACGAGACAAAGTCTTTACAGTTAGTTTTATCACTACAATGCTTATTAACAAAGTTATACCCGATAACTTTGCGGCAAAGTTATCTTTGTTTGTACAAGGAACTTAAGCTATAGTTGTTAGACTATTTCTGCAACTGCATATTATAATATGTACTCTATTTCTTTACTTATAGCTACATATATGGTTACAAGAAAAGAAAATAAATAATAAAGAATTATTTAGATTTAGTTTTAATATGATTAAAAACTATTAGCTTTCAATAGGAAAAGCATCCAAAAGTACTCCGAATGCTGAGTAAAATATAAAAATTAAAACATTAAATAACATTTCGCTTGCCTCCCTGTACGAGAGACACAAGGAAAAGTAAAGAAAAGCATTGAAAATGCAATTGGCATAGATCATAATTTCGAAAAATACGAAAATTCAACAAATCTATACTGTATGAAGCAGATCCTAAGAATCAAGGAGTATGGCATTAATCATTGAACATTTATGAAGATTATGGCAAATCCATTCTTTCGGAAGAAGCCTTTGTCATAGAATGTGAATTGACATATGTGTATTTACTACGGCAAGTTTTTTTTTACCTTTTATTGCATTTCATGTAAAATATTATAATTTAACATAAAACAAATATAAGTAATATCTGTAGAAAAATTAAATTCGTTGCCGAAACTCATTTAAACAAATCTGCGTTTGTTAATGACATTGAATAAACAACTTTTCTATAATAACAAAGCTCCTGTTGAGGATGAAAGCATATGTTCTATTACAGATTTTTTTAATATTTAAATTTATATTTTATGTGAGAAATTTTTTTGAAATTTTTACTTTAGAATTTTAATTAAAATTTTATTATTAAAATTTTTATTTAACTTTCCCGCAATGAATAAGAATGGACTTAAAACACGTACAATAACACGCCACATAATTTAATTAATCAGTGCCATTACATTTTTTTTTTCATTTTTTTTATAGAAAAGGGAGGCAAACGAGCAGGTGGCTCACGTGATGGTAAGTGATTACCGCCGCCCATGAACACCCGCAATACCAGAGGATTAGCAGATGCGTTGCCTCCCTTAGAGTGTTTCGTCACCAGACGAAACGCAGAAGTTTGTTAGACTTCTACTTCACGCCGGTATTCTGTGAGGTCGTGGTACTTCCCCGGTCGAGCCGGCCCATGCACGCAACAAAAAAAGCTGATGCGTGGCTCTACCACTGTACAAATTAACTTTTCAATCATTTATTATCACGGGCTTATAGAACAACATATGTGTATTACTTTTTCATACGAAGTCGATTTTTCAGAGAGCAGTTCTCCTATTTCGATTTTACATTACTACATTATCGTAACAAAACTTACAATACATTAATAAGCGATATCCTTCGAAGGCGATATATAGATCTGTAATCGGTCCGTTTGTGACTTTAAAAGTCGCCATTTAAATTTGATACTTTAGTTAAACAATATCTAAAAAGTCTTACAAAATAACCAATTACCGATAATAGTCAAAAGTATAATGGTACGAGAGTTGTGATCGTCGCATCTTTTAAACGTAACGGTGATTGTACTTTTTCCTTATATGAGAGACCTATGCACAGTAATGAATATTTACTAGTTTGTTTATAAGAACAAATATTTCTATATTGTGGGTAAACTAACTTGATATTTAAGGGTAGCTATATTGAGTACAATCTTGACTGTTAAAAGAACCTTAGCAAAACACCTATTCGTAATCTACTTTAATTTTCTCAGTCTAGATGAAAAGCTCAAAATAATTACTAACTATAAAATTTAAAACGTAACTCTTATTTAGGTCTCTCAACCAACAGTGAGATTATATATATTTATTGTATTAATGTTTTAAGTTTTAGTTAAGTATTGTAAATGTTAATATTATTTTATATCTATAAATAAAAAAGTTAAAAAAATCTGTATTCTTATCATAATAATCGTATCCATTATATCTTTGGTTGTAAAACAGAAAATAAGCTAAGCACATGGGTGCGTGTTGAGTGAAAAGGCATAGAATAAAAAAATGTATGAAGCAAACGTCCAGCCACCGCCTGCTTATGTGTTTCTGCCGCTAAATGAAATATTTATGTTGTGCCGAGAGGCTAGCTGCTAGACGGCACTGTAGTCTGTAGGCTGGTTCAGGAGGTAGGTAGGGAAGTTCCAAGGGTATAGTTTCTTTTTAAGAATTATTTAATGTCTTACTTTCGCTCACATAAGTAGAGTAGAGGTAAAATTGGGGTTCACTGAGCAGACGTAGGTTCCATGTAGGCTCGCAGCTAAGTGGCAAGCTAGGCCGACAGTGCACGGCTATAAATTAGGTAGGTGGATCCAAAGCAGATTCAAATTGCACTTACCATAATAAGAGGTTTTTAAATAAAAAGGTAGTGTGGTCGTTCTTTAGTATTAACTCACAGCACAGTACGTGCAAATACGTTGTTCGTCTTAAATAGCTCTAACGGAGAAGCGCTCGTGTCTCCGAATTTTGCCGAAAGCTTCCGAGTTAGGGGATCCTTGAATAACGTGCATACGAATTCAATGAAATGCTAAATTAATGTACGTTATTAAATAAATAAATGTCCCAATAAATGTCTTCTGTGAAAGATGAGTCAAAATTACTTAATTTTGTAAATCTCTGTACATCCCCGTATTGGCAAAGTCTTGAACATATTCTTTTTTTTTTCGTTCTAATAAACAAAATTTTGACAAAATGCGTGTATTAATTACGTAAATAATAATAACAATGTCAGGATACATTCAAAGATAACGTTACATAACAGCTTTTCTATTCCAATTTCAAGGGTACATAAAATCAGTTTAGTAATCACGTTTATTCCATTTTAGACACCAGGGATCGTAACGCTTGTGTGGGGTTCTTCTTTGAAAATAGTTTTCAGATTTTATGGTATGGAATTATTGTTTTTCATGTATCATATTGTATTTTAGGTTACAGAATAAAACGAACAGAATGAATAATATGACACATGACAAAATAAACTGAACTATATGACCATAATCTAAAAACACAAAGACAGATTTTATCATTATGGCAAAATATACTATGAAAAATTAAGTATATTTAATTCATCATTAGCTTCTAACACTCACGATACCATTGACTCTCTCTTATAAAGAAAAATAATACTTTTATTTATTTTAGTGTAATAGAGTATCGTCTAACCCTTACGTTGCGAAATTCATATTCTGGAACACACTCCAGCTGAATTATTAATATTCCTATCGACCTCAATACGTAAACATTACTTGCGTTTGCCCCCATGTGTATTATGATATAAGAATTCGATAGTGAACATTTTAGGAAAAAATTTTGACTGATATATAACTAAGCTAGTTATAATAATAAGAATTCAGTTTATTACTTCGCTACTAATGATACGATATGCAAATATGTGGTTATGTGTACGTATGTGTTATGGGTACGTGATTTTCATCGAATTTAATGTCAAACGGTAAAGAAAGTAATGAAAAGAAAATCATAATTTTTCATGTACTATTTGAAATGTGATGTGTGTATCTACACTTAACAGGCTTCGCATGGAAGCTTCTGAAAGCTGAAGCCGGGGTAACGTTGTCTACTCTTAAAAGAATATACCGACTATTAAACGAGTAAATGAACTTTACTGGTGTCTTTCTACGGCGGAGGATGTTTTAATTACAGTAAACACAAATGATCCAATGTTTGACAACTTTCCATTATCAACACTAATTCAATGCTGGTTATTATTTTCTTTCTGCCCGAAAGTCAGCACACTAATGGCAACATCTCTTAACCTCACTCAGATTAGTAGTCGTGGATGAGGCACCCTTTGTGAAGCATAAGTAACCTTCATATTCGCCAGCTGGAAAAAATGGTTGGTCCAAATTGTTACAGCGTTCAATTTTGACATTCAAAATTTTTTTTGCTACGTACGTACGTACTCGTAATTTTAGAATTTGAATTAACACCGGAAAAAACTTTTAAGAATTGTACTTTTAATTTATTTTTTTAACAATAAATGGCATGAAAAATTAAATTGTAACTACTTTCTTCATTTCTGTATATTGTTTCTTTTCTATTGTCATTACTCACGTTCTGTCCCACAAGATCTCTTACTTTTTGTGCTATTACCTTTAGCGAGTTAATTTATTTTTAAAAAACATATAAAAATTTGTAACATAATGATCTCGGGTATCTTGTTCCTAATTCCGATCAACCAACCACACGGCTATCGTGACATGATTTTAATTATTATGTTTGAGAAAATTGTTTAAATGGTTGAAAATTTTGTGTATTCATATTTTGAGATCTCATTATCCACTGGAGAGAAAAATAAATCATAAGCTAAAGCAGTATAATCCGAACACCTCGTATACACTGAGTTAACAGGCTTTGAATGGAATAAATAGTTATGCCATCAACAACTTTAATTAAAAATTCTCGGAACTTCCAGTCACACTAGCGCTATTTCGGATATTAATCTCGAACATAGTCATTGTCCTTGAGATCGTATTTCGTATTCGTATATATTCTTTTAATTAAGAATAAGAAATATGTATATATATATGTGTATATATATATATATATATATATATATATATATATATATATATATATATATATATACAATACCTCAGTTTGACTCACCACAATATAAAACTCTATCTTCAAACTACTCCTTTTGATTCAAATAGTAGCATCACTACCTTTACAACATTGAATGTCTCTACATGACACAAATAATGGAAATCAAAGAAAATCAATTTCATTAATGAACCATAACAGGGCATTCAAAATTCACAAAATAGTAAAAAGAAACTTCACATTTATCACAAATTAACACAGCCGTAATATTTCATTCACCGCATTGAATTAGTGTTGATAATGGAAAGTTGTAAAACATTGGATCATTTTTGTCTACACTAGTCTACACTAGTCAAGCTCATTTACTCGTTTAATAGCCTGTATTTTTTAAGAGTAGACAACGTTACCCCGGCATCAGCATTCAGAAGTTTCCATGCGAAGCCTGTTAAGTGTAGATATACACATCACATTTCAAATTCTATTCGTTACTTTCTTTACCGCCTGACATTAAATGAAAATCACGTACCCATAGCCACATATTTACATATCGTTTCATTACTAGCGAAGTACTAAACTGAATTCTTTTTATTATAACTAGCTTAGTTATGTATCAGTCAAATTTTTTTCCTAGTGTTCACTATCGAACTAATCGGGCAAACGCAAGTAATGTTTACGTATCGATTTTGACAGTGGTAGAGCCACGCATCAGCTTTTGCTGTTGCATGAATGGGCCTAAACGTTGCCCATGGACCAATGGACCGGTTCCGGATGTGGAGGATCATACACCTTCCCTGCTGGATCTTCTGCTGACCTCTCATCCGGACGGCTATGTGGTCTCCGTTGATGCCCCTTTGGGTTCTTCGGACCACTGCCTGATTCGGAGTAAAGTGCCCATCATGTGCCCATCGCGGTCGCGATATGCAGGCTACCGCCGTGTGTGGCACTACAGGTCGGCGGATTGGGAAGCGATGCGGTCTGTCTTTGCATCCTACCCATGGGGGCAGGTACGCTTCTCGCTAGATAGTCCCGACGCCGTTGCTAATTCCGTCGCCGATGTGGTGCTCCAAGGAATGGAACTCTTCGTTCCTTCCTCTGTGGTGCCCATCGGTGGTAGATCAAAGCCTAGGTTTGGTGGCACCTGCAGATTGGCATCTCGCCAAAAGCAGCAGTTTTACCGGGCCTGGGTTAAAGCATTGGCGTCTCGGGATATAAAAACTAGCGTTTATAAGAAGGAGTATAACACTGCGCCAGGTCCTTCAAAAGGGTAATTTTTGCGGCAAAGTCCGAGCACATTGGCAGAATTGGCGAGAAACTAGTTTGTCTTCCTTCGGGAACTCGTGCGTTCTGGTCCCATCACTACCATCACCATCAGTCAGCCATCACTACCATCTCTGCACACGGAGGACAACTCACTAGCCCATGATGCAAAAGAGAAAGCCGATCTTCTAGGTTCTCTTTTTGCGTCCAAATCGACTCTCGATGACAGGGGGAACTCACTGCCGACTATCCCGTGCAGTGAGTGCTCTATGCCGGACATCTGGTTCTTTCAGAGCTCAGTGCGAAAAGAACTCCTCTCCCTAGACATCCAGAAGTCGCAAATTTGCAATTGGGTCACTAGTTTTCTCACAGACCGGAGCATCAAGGTCGTAGTTGACATGCATGCTCGGACTCCAAGTCTGTGAATGCTGGTGTCCCACAAGGCTGTGTGCTATCGCCAACCCTGTTTCTTCTGCATATCAATGATTTGTTACAAATTAGTAGCATTCATTGCTATGCAGATGACAACACTGGTGATGCTCTTTATACTGGCCGTGCCAATATTTCTCGGGAACACGTCGACGAGTACCGGAACAAACTTGTGTCTGAAGTCGAGATTTTGTTGGACAAAATCTCGGACTGGGGCCGACTAAATTTAGTCCAGTTCAACCCTAAAAAGACACAAGTTTGCGCGTTTACCGCAAAAACGAAACCCTTCGTCGTATCACCTCGTTTTGAGAGCACTCAGTTGCCTCAGCGAGCATCGGAATCCTTGGCGTCGACATATCGAGCAACGTTCAGTATCGCGGTCATTTGGAAGGAAAGGCCAAATTGGCCTCTAAAAAGCTTGGCGTGCTAAGTAGAGCGCGACAGTACTTCAATCCGGCCCACCGCTTGCAACTTGATAAAGCGCAGGTTCGGCTGCACATGGTGTACTGTTCTCATCTCTGGGCGGGGGCAACCCAGTGTCAGCTCCTTTCATTTGACCGTATCCAAAAAAGAGCGGCTCGAATTGTCGACGACCATACTCTATCCGATCGGCTAGATCCCCTGGCTTTGCGAAGAGATGTTGCATCTCTTTGCATTTTCTATAAGATCTACTACGGGGAGTGCTCCGAGGAATTGTTCGGATTAATCCCAGCCGCTGAATTTCACCGTCGCACCTTACGGCATAACCAAATATTTCATCAACACCACCTTGATGCTTGGTATTCCACCACAGTGCGTTTTTCGCGGAATTTTCTGCCACGCACTTGCACTTTGTGGAATGAGCTGTCGTCAGCGGTTTTTCCGGACCGATACGACTTAGGGACCTTCAAGAAAAAAGCCTATACCTTTATCAAAGGCCGGCAACGCATCCGCTATTCCTCCGGTATTGCAAATGTTCATGGGCAGCGGTAATCACTTACCATCACGTGTACTACCTGCTCGTTTGCCTCCCTCTTCTATAAAAAAAAATCGAGGTCGATAGGAATATTAATAATTCAGCTGGTGTGTGTTCCAGAATATCAATTTCGCAACATAAGGGTTAGACGATACTCTATTACACTAAAGTAAATAAAAGTATTATTTTTCTTTATAAGAGATAGTCAAGGATATCGTGAGTGTTAGAAGCTAATGATGAATTAAATATAATTAATTTTTCATAGTATATTTTGCCACAATGATAAAATATTTCTTTGTGTTTTTAGATTATGGTCAAATAGCTAAGTTTATTTAGTCATTTGTCCTATTATTATTCATTCTAGTCGGTTGTTCGTTTTATTCCGTAACCTTAAATACAATACGATACATGAAAAACAATAATTCTATATCATGAAATCTGAAAAGTATTTTCAAAGAAAAACTCCATACAAGCGTTACGATCCCTGGTGTCTAAAATGGAATACCCGTGATAACTACACTGATTTTATGTACCCTTGAAATTGGAATAGAAAAGCTGTTATGTAACGTTATATTTGAATGCATCTAGTATTATTATATGTTCAAGCTTTAGCCAATACGAGGATATACAGAGATCTACAAAATCAAGTATTTTAAGTAATTTTATGTACCCTTGAAATTGGAATAGAAAAGCTGTTATGTAACGTTATATTTGAATGCACCTGATATTATTATATGTTCAAGCTTTAGTCAATACGAGGATATACAGAGATCTACAAAATAAAATTTTTTCACCGAAGACATTTATTGGGACGATATGACAGGTGTTGAGACAGGCTCAACCGTCTTTATGTCCAAGTAAACAAGTTTTCGTAAGAACGTAAACAAGTGTTTGTGGTAAGTAAGTTAAAAAACCTGGGGTATCACACTCGCGTCTTTTGCACATGCACTGTCGGCCTTGCTTGCCACCTAGCTGCGAAGCTACATGGACAGCTGCTGAACCATCTCTCCCTACGTCTGCCCAGTGAACCACAATTTTACCTCTACTCTACTTTTGCGAATAGAAGTAAGATATTAAATTAAAAAAAATATCTTCACACAATTCCCAATACAGGGGTAGACAGAGGTCTAGCCTATATATATATATATATATATATATATATATATATATATATATATATATATATATATATATATATATATATATATATATATATATATATATATATATATATATATATATATATACATATATATATATATATACATATATATATATACATATATATATATATGTATATATATATATGTATATATATATATATATGTATATATATATATATATATATGTATATATATATATATGTATATATATATATACATATATATATATACATATATATATATATGTATATATATATATATATATATATATATATATATATATATATATATATATATATATATATATATATATATATATATATATATATATATATATATATATATATATATATATATATATATATATATATATATATATATATATATATATATATATATATATATATATATATATATATATATATATATATATATATGTATATATATATATGTATATATATATATGTATATATATATATATATATATATATATATATATATATATATATATATATATATATATATATATATATATATATATATATATACATTAGTATATCAATATATAAATATATGTATCGGATCGGTATGCAATTTTTGTGCCAGATTGGGTAAAGAGTTGCGGGGTAAAGTGCTCTATAAAATTCCTGCATTCCTGAATCTCAGGGCCTCTGAGAAGTAAGGAGACTGGAGAGGGACGCGCGAGGCTTCATGTGCAGGGAGGAAGAGATCAAGAAGGTAGGACGACTGTAGGATCAGGGGAAAAGAACAAGACTTGTATATAGTAATTTCCATGATGGAAAAGCCTTCCAAATACCATCGACTACCGACAAATGGCAAGATAATAGTCTAAGATGTCTGATACTACCATCGTCAATTCCGTGGCGTGCGATTATGACAAACCTTTCCTTACGATGAAGGCCTATGTTCTGCTGTGGACTTTTACAAGCCATTATTTTTGTATTATTGAACAAAGTTGCCGTTTTATCTCGCTCGTGGTGTTCTCCGAAAAGACATGAATACCTTTTGTTGTGTATGTCTTTCAACCTAGACATTGAGACCTAGATTTAGAGCAGTGAGTATCGGTACGATACTCAATGCTCTAAATCTGAGTATTTAGAAAGGCAATCTAAAACTAACTCGAACTTAAATATGTCAAACTATGTTACTACTTAAATACGTTAAACATAAACTTATTAAAGTTCATTGATGTGCAAGAGATTACATAGATGTTAGAAATACCACACTAAGTGATGTCTGACAAGTAACAAAAAGGCAAGAGATTAAAGGAACATTTCGCCAAGTTAATCGGGCTATTAACTTAATTGTGGTTTCTATCAAGTGGCCAAAACATGAAACAGCTAAGCCTCAGCGCTTAGAGAAATTCAAGAATAGGGAATTTAAAAATTTTTAGCACAAATTCCTTAGTTTTTTTATTAATTACGTGCTAATTGAGTGGATAAGTGGATTATGTTTAATTAATTAATTTTGATTTATTATTTTCGAATCGAACTAAATAGATCTAGAGCGTTAAAACTGTACTATTAACTCATTTTCAAGGCCCAGAAATGTATATTGACTACTATTTATAACAATTGTTATATATCATTTTTTAAATTTATTTATTTATTGTTATAAACAAATTTGGCAAATGTACTTAAAAATATTTAAAATAGATACTCATCTATATTGTCCTAATTTATATTACTCGTTTACCCTCGTTCGTTACATACACCTTTGTTTTTGATGACTTAATTACGAGCTTTAGTTTCAATGAACGAATTTAGATTCCATCGGATAAAGGTTAAATGAAAATGTTATAATACATATTAAATATATCACATATTAAAATACATTATGGTCGGACTTTCGAGTCGAGAGACCCGAGTTCGATCCCCAGGTGGCAGTACCAATGAGTTTTTCAAAAACTTATGTACGAATTTCATTGTTGGCTTGGACATAAAGGCGGCGACGGGCTCACCACCTGTCACGTTGTCCCGAAAATATCTTCGGTGGAAGGTGGGTCAAAGGGACTTTATTGTATAGACTTGACCTCTATCTCCCCTGTATTGGGAATTGCGTGAAGATATTTATTTATTTTATTAAAATACATAATATGGAATGGGAAAGCTCATTTCCAATAAAATACTAAATATATAATTATAAAATAACTATGTCTATATAAATATATGTATTTTGATATTGGAAATGAAAATTGTAAACCTGTAGTGTTTAATTTTCATTTCCAATAGTGTGAAACTCTCTTCAACCTAATTCAGTAAAATAGATAATGATTGTTCATTGATAAGTTACATTTATACTATAAAGTTGGTAATATATATTAATAAGTTTCATACCTTACCGAAGAAGCTCAAACAGTTCACTAACGTTTTCAAACAAATATTACTTTTGATACTGAGAAGTCGCTCTTCGAGTCAGCTTTGTATAGTCAACCTCTCAATTCAACGTAGACTCAGGACAAAATAAATGGTGACTATGATCACAGCTGTTATTCTGTCATAGCCGACTTAAAAATACTGACTAACTTAATAACCTACTGATTAAATAGTTGAATTAAAGCTTAAATGGCCACTGCTGAATAAAAACTTATCTGAGATACTAGAACAAAGAACATGTTTTTCTTTCACGCTAATCCTTTACTTATTTCATAATACATCTTTCTTTATCCACATCACTTATTGGACGATATATGTAACACACATTTTTTACAATATATCTACCGACGGTCAGTTTTTAAATATACCACCAATGAGTTTCCTCTAACGTAAAAGAACAAACGAAATATAATATTAATACATAAAATAATTAAAAATAATATGAGAGCGATTCAAGTCATTCCCTGAGGTTACTATCATTAATGTATTAATTTACAGTATAATCCAACTTTTTATAAAGTTTTTCTTTAAATTAAATTAAAGTCACGATAGCCGGGTGGTCGGGTGGTCGGAATTTCGAGTCAAGAGCGGGTCTCTTCGTTCGATCCCCAGGTGCCAGGCTAGTACCAATAGGTTTTTCAAAAACTTATTTAGGAATTATATCGTTGGCATGGATATAAAGATGGCGACGGGCTCACCACCTGTCACGTTGTCCCGAAAATATCTTCGGCGGAAGGTGGGTCGAAGGGACTTAACTGTCTAGACTAGACCTCTGTCTACCCCTGTATTGGGAATTGCGAGAAGATATTTATATTTATTTATCTTATATTAAATTGAAAAATTCTAATATTTATCAAATTTAAGTTTTAATTTATAATTTGTACTGAAATATGAATTTGAAATTGGATTTAAGTTAAACTAAGAAAATATTAGTTCTTGAAACATATTCTATTTAAATTTAAACAGATAGTTAATTGACTCAGGCGTTACTTTGCGGAAATTCATTGTAAAGTTGTTATTTAAAATTACTTTCTCCTGTTCACGTAGCACGTTAATTTCTGTAAAGCTTTCATTTGTAAGCATAATGATTGTATAAATAAAGTCCGACCCTTACATCCCCGCCCCGACTTAACTTTATCGGAAGTAGACACTCGGCACAAACGCCGATATCCGGTAATTTATAAAGCATCATTGCTATTTGAAAATAATGTGTTTAAAATAGTTTTTAGTTTAAAGTGAAATAGTTTTTCTTTTTATTTTATTCATCTTGAACTTAACTGACAGACTACTCTTGCAGTATTTATTATTTAGCTTTTGCTTATTTTATTATTTATTATATTAAAAGGTGTCGAGGTAGGCCGAGACTAACTTTCGAAGACCATTTGAGCACATTGTTTAAAGAGGCTGGGGTACAAGAGTACTCGGATACGTAGACGTGCATGAATGAACAAAATGATGAATCTGAAAAAAGCGAAAGAGGTATGTAAAGATCGTGATACTTGGCGTTCTGTTCTCTCTGGCTACCCCGTCAGGGACTGTGTGTGAAGATAAATAATAACTATTATTATTTGATCAGATTTGACTAATATTTTGTATTTATCTAGCTAAATTGTTATCTCTGAGAAAAAATATCAACCAAAATGAAATTATTAACTAAAATTGTGTTACAGTGCCCTGTCTCACATAGCCCTCAAATACTGAAAGAATTGCTGGACATAAGCGTTACTTTGTGATCCATGATTGAGTTAATTAAATCACAGGAAACAAAATTATGATACATGTGCGTAGTTCGTTTTTAATTGTATATTATAAACGTCTGCAGAATTATAATTTAATAATATTTTGATTTTACAGCCTTCTGAACATCATATTAATATATAAATCAGTTTAAAAATAAAGCTTGAATTTTTGTTGTTTATTATAATTAATTAATGATATTATTATTACGATTAGTACGATTCCCGTGTGAAAAGTTATTCCAATTTTTAAGTAATTGGAATATTTGATATGAACACTAAGGTTGGGATTATATTACATTGTTAAAGTTATAGACATACAGTTAATACTCCAGTCTAAACTACAATACACTCTAACAATGCTCCAAAATTTTGACGCCATACAAGTTAAATCCAAGTTGAGTTGAAAGGACTTAACTGTCTAGACTAGACCTCTGTCTACCCCTGTATTGGGAATTGCGAGAAGATATTTATATTTATTTATCTTATATTAAATTGAAAAATTCTAATATTTATCAAATTTAAGTTTTAATTTATAATTTGTACTGAAATATGAATTTGAAATTGGATTTAAGTTAAACTAAGAAAATATTAGTTCTTGAAACATATTCTATTTAAATTTAAACATTTCTCTAAGTGCCTCGTGTCATGCAATAGAATAAAAATTATATATGTAAAAACCACTTTACGTATGTAATATCAATATTTTTAGACTTATATAACTTTATTTTTTTTTTTATATATAAATAACGGATTAAAAATTTAAGACTGTGACCAGTTGTAGATAATAATTTAAAATTACTTTCTCCTGTTCACGTAGCACGTTAATTTCTGTAAAGCTTTCATTTGTAAGCATAACGATTGTATAAATAAAGTCCGACCCTTACATCCCCGCCCCCGACTTAACTTTATCGGAAGTAGACACTCGGCACAAACGCCGATATCCGGTAATTTATAAAGCATCATTGCTATTTGAAAATAATGTGTTTAAAATAGTTTTTAGTTTAAAGTGAAATAGTTTTTCTTTTTATTTTATTCATCTTGAACTTAACTGACAGACTACTCTTGCAGTATTTATTATTTAGCTTTTGCTTATTTTATTATTTATTATATTAAAAGGTGTCGAGGTAGGCCGAGACTAACTTTCGAAGACCATTTGAGCACATTGTTTAAAGAGGCTGGGGTACAAGAGTACTCGGATACGTAGACGTGCATGAATGAACAAAATGATGAATCTGAAAAAAGCGAAAGAGGTATGTAAAGATCGTGATACTTGGCGTTCTGTTCTCTCTGGCTACCCCGTCAGGGACTGTGTGTGAAGATAAATAATAACTATTATTATTTGATCAGATTTGACTAATATTTTGTATTTATCTAGCTAAATTGTTATCTCTGAGAAAAAATATCAACCAAAATGAAATTATTAACTAAAATTGTGTTACAGTGCCCTGTCTCACATAGCCCTCAAATACTGAAAGAATTGCTGGACATAAGCGTTACTTTGTGATCCATGATTGAGTTAATTAAATCACAGGAAACAAAATTATGATACATGTGCGTAGTTCGTTTTTAATTGTATATTATAAACGTCTGCAGAATTATAATTTAATAATATTTTGATTTTACAGCCTTCTGAACATCATATTAATATATAAATCAGTTTAAAAATAAAGCTTGAATTTTTGTTGTTTATTATAATTAATTAATGATATTATTATTACGATTAGTACGATTCCCGTGTGAAAAGTTATTCCAATTTTTAAGTAATTGGAATATTTGATATGAACACTAAGGTTGGGATTATATTACATTGTTAAAGTTATAGACATACAGTTAATACTCCAGTCTAAACTACAATACACTCTAACAATGCTCCAAAATTTTGACGCCATACAAGTTAAATCCAAGTTGAGTTGAAAGGACTTAACTGTCTAGACTAGACCTCTGTCTACCCCTGTATTGGGAATTGCGAGAAGATATTTATATTTATTTATCTTATATTAAATTGAAAAATTCTAATATTTATCAAATTTAAGTTTTAATTTATAATTTGTACTGAAATATGAATTTGAAATTGGATTTAAGTTAAACTAAGAAAATATTAGTTCTTGAAACATATTCTATTTAAATTTAAACAGATAGTTAATTGACTCAGGCGTTACTTTGCGGAAATTCATTGTAAAGTTGTTATTTAAAATTACTTTCTCCTGTTCACGTAGCACGTTAATTTCTGTAAAGCTTTCATTTGTAAGCATAACGATTGTATAAATAAAGTCCGACCCTTACATCCCCGCCCCCGACTTAACTTTATCGGAAGTAGACACTCGGCACAAACGCCGATATCCGGTAATTTATAAAGCATCATTGCTATTTGAAAATAATGTGTTTAAAATAGTTTTTAGTTTAAAGTGAAATAGTTTTTCTTTTTATTTTATTCATCTTGAACTTAACTGACAGACTACTCTTGCAGTATTTATTATTTAGCTTTTGCTTATTTTATTATTTATTATATTAAAAGGTGTCGAGGTAGGCCGAGACTAACTTTCGAAGACCATTTGAGCACATTGTTTAAAGAGGCTGGGGTACAAGAGTACTCGGATACGTAGACGTGCATGAATGAACAAAATGATGAATCTGAAAAAAGCGAAAGAGGTATGTAAAGATCGTGATACTTGGCGTTCTGTTCTCTCTGGCTACCCCGTCAGGGACTGTGTGTGAAGATAAATAATAACTATTATTATTTGATCAGATTTGACTAATATTTTGTATTTATCTAGCTAAATTGTTATCTCTGAGAAAAAATATCAACCAAAATGAAATTATTAACTAAAATTGTGTTACAGTGCCCTGTCTCACATAGCCCTCAAATACTGAAAGAATTGCTGGACATAAGCGTTACTTTGTGATCCATGATTGAGTTAATTAAATCACAGGAAACAAAATTATGATACATGTGCGTAGTTCGTTTTTAATTGTATATTATAAACGTCTGCAGAATTATAATTTAATAATATTTTGATTTTACAGCCTTCTGAACATCATATTAATATATAAATCAGTTTAAAAATAAAGCTTGAATTTTTGTTGTTTATTATAATTAATTAATGATATTATTATTACGATTAGTACGATTCCCGTGTGAAAAGTTATTCCAATTTTTAAGTAATTGGAATATTTGATATGAACACTAAGGTTGGGATTATATTACATTGTTAAAGTTATAGACATACAGTTAATACTCCAGTCTAAACTACAATACACTCTAACAATGCTCCAAAATTTTGACGCCATACAAGTTAAATCCAAGTTGAGTTGAAAGGACTTAACTGTCTAGACCTTTAGCTACCTCATTGTAGGTATAATGATCGAAAGAGCTTAAAGTAGTTCAGTAGAAGTTCTATTCAGTAGTTCTGCCACTACAATACGAGTATATAGTATAAATATTTGCTCAAACCATGTGTACGCGTGTAGCTACTTACTTGTACATATATTGATTATAAATTATAAATGTAAAGTGAGTAAAAGTAAAGAAAATTACAAATATTTCTAAAAAATAAAAAGTAATCAATTAAATTACTTCTGGTCTTTAAGACTAAGTTTTTTTATGTGTTAATTTTACCGGAATTTATATATCAAAACAAAGTTTAGTTACATTCCCATGTCCATTAGAGCAGCGTGCAACTGATCCCATATTCACGAGTATATACGAGTATGAACGGTTACATTACTTTGAATAGGTCTATTCACCTCGTAAACGTATGTAAAGTTGAACACATAACATGTTTTACTCTGAACTTAATAGGAATTTGACTACAAAGTAAACTTTGAGGTCTAATTAATAATATTAAGAATTAAAATCGTTTCATGATATTTTAAAACTTGGAAATAATATTGGCACTATAAATATAAAATAATATTGCAAAATATTATTGAAACGTAGCGTACGGTATTTTTTTATCGCAAAGCTTTATATTCTCATAGCTCCGTTCAACATAATCGGGCAATAAATAGAGTACTTTTCGCTGATTTTACGATGCCGATAACGCGTAGGATGGTTTACATTTTGTTAGTTATAATATGTAATTATACCAGTAACAAAGAAAAATAACAATTTTAAAACCGAGGGTGTATACAAATTTTGACAACAATTTTGTTAAATAAATAAAAGTTAACAGTGGTAGAGCCTCGCATCAGCTTTTGTTGTTGCATGAATGGGCCGGCTAGACCGGGGAAGTACCACGACCTCACAGAATACCGACGTGAAGTAGAAGTCTAACAAAATTCCTCGTTTCGTCTGGTGAGTGTAGGTATCCGGTGGCCCACCCACCCCCCTCCCCCAATCCTGGGGCACTCAAAGGGAGGCAACGCATCTGCTAAGCCTCGGGTATTGCGGGTGTTCATGGGCGGCGGTAATCTCTTACTCTTAAGCTAGTTCTTTCTTCGGCCTTCAATGGACTAATCTAAACTTAAAAAAAAAACTTATATTTTTATAACTTTGAATTACTTGACATTTTTTCCGAATTAAAATATATTATTATTATGACGAACTAGAAAACACAAAAGTATCTAATTTTTAGTTTTTTTTTATAGTAAGTAATAATAATAAGAATATCTTTCGTGCAGGCTAAATAAGTGTCAATCGTCCAATAATACATCCCAAATTTTAGAGCACTTGCATTTCCAAGCTTTCTGGCTTTTTTCGGTGAGTTAAGTATCCGGAGGCTCACTTCCGCTTACCGGTAATACTAAAAACAAACCTGCAGCATCTTTGTTGTAGCGGATGTACGTGGGTATTAATAATTACTGCCAACCATACTTTTCAAACAAAATAACCTTTTTTTTTAAAAAAAAAAAAGAATACTAGCATGCCAACTAACATTACTAGAATTCCTGTTAACCACTCCAATTAAGCTGCAATGCTTGTGTCTGGAGTTGGTTTACGTCAATAGTCGAATGGCGGGGCCCGAACAGCCTGCAAACCTGTTATCTACTGCTGTTCTGCAGGAAAAACTTACTACTTATTCTATAAACACGATAACCGATTTTACAGTGATAGAGCCACGCATCAACTTTTGTTGTTGCATGAAAGGGCCGGCTCGACCGGGGAAGTACCAGGACCTCACAGAATACCGGCGTGAAGAAGAAGTCTAACAAACTTCTGCGTTTCGTCTGGTGAGTACAGGTAACCGGAGGCCCATACACCCCCTCCCCCTATACATAACTTTAAGGCCGGCAACGCATCTGCTATGCCTCTGGTATTGCGGGTGTTCATAGGCGGCGGTAATCACTTACCATCACGTGAGCCACCTGCTCGTTTGCCTCCCATTTCTATAAAAAAAAAAACCATAGTCGCCTGTTGTTTGACAATAATTTTACAGATTTCAGTACCAGATTCTTTACAAGCATCTTAGTTGCACCTTATAACATTTTATTATTCGTGGTTAAACGGTGTAAGAATATTACCACCCCCTTTCTTCCCATGGGCGTCGTAAGACGCGATTAAGAGAAATAACCTTGAATATTTTTATGGCAACTGATAGATGGTGGGTTAACCATTATCTAAAAATATCAGACCAAAATAATCAGAACGAAGATGGCTGCAACGTCTATGGTGCGAGGTGTCTGATACTGCTATCGCCAATCCGCTTACTAAGCGTGGCGATTATGGCAAATCCTCCCAATGGGAGAGGAGTGCCTAAGGCAGCCCGTCCTCTAGAGTCATTGAATCCCAACTCTTTCCCTCCGGACTCGACGCGCCGAAACGCGGACTCGTCTAATTTCATGGCCTCCAAACCCACGTTTGCGATGAATTCCCCGGGATAGGGAGCATAGTGAACCGCAATACAAATACGCAAATACAGAGGGCAAGAAGAGCAATGCAAAGGCAACGACGCAAATGCCCACCATTCAAAGTGGGCTGTCTAAACCTCTTGGAATCAGCTACCCTGGTTCCTCTTGGTTCACTATAGGTGTCCAAGTAACGTTTACTAAGCTCACCATAAGGAAGGCAGGACATGTGACCTAACCAAGGCCTCGAGCAGCCACCTTGGGCGGCCATCCCCACAATGTTATAGCAGTGTAGAGGCTTGTTTTTTTTAATTAAGAAAAGGGAGGCAAACGAGCAGGTGGCTCACGTGATGATAAGTGATTACCGCCGCCCATGAACATCTGCATTACCGGAGGAATAGCAGATGTGTTGCCGGCCTTAGAGTGCCTCCCCAGAATTCGGGGAGGGGTGTGGGCTTTCGATTACCTGCACTCACCAGACGAAACGCAGAAGTTTGTTAGACTTCTACTTCACGCCGTTATTCTGTGAGGTCGTGGTACTTCCCCGGTCGAGCCGGCTCATTCATGCAACAACAAAAGCTGATGGATGGCTCTACCACTGTTAAATTGTTGATTAAGAGTGGGAGTCCAAACCTCAGTACTTCAGCATCACGATGAAGGCGAGAACCCAACATGGGGTCCCCTTATGCACCATAGCTTTGCACATAGTAACAGCTTTTATCTGCCAAAAAAAAAAAAACCATAGTCGCCTGTTGTTTGACAATAATTTTACAGATTTCAGTACCAGATTCTTTACAAGCATCTTAGTTGCACCTTATAACATTTTATTATTCGTGGTTAAACGGTGTAAGAATATTACCACCCCCTTTCTTCCCATGGGCGTCGTAAGAGGCGATTAAGAGAAATAACCTTGAATATTTTTATGGCAACTGATAGATGGTGGGTTAACCATTATCTAAAAATATCAGACCAAAATAATCAGAACGAAGATGGCTGCAACGTCTATGGTGCGAGGTGTCTGATACTGCTATCGCCAATCCGCTTACTAAGCGTGGCGATTATGGCAAATCCTCCCAATGGGAGAGGAGTGCCTAAGGCAGCCCGTCCTCTAGAGTCATTGAATCCCAACTCTTTCCCTCCGGACTCGACGCGCCGAAACGCGGACTCGTCTAATTTCTTGGCCTCCAAACCCACGTTTGCGATGAATTCCCCGGGATAGGGAGCATGGTGAACCGCAATACAAATACGCAAATACAGAGGGCAAGAAGAGCAATGCAAAGGCAACGACGCAAATGCCCACCATTCAAAGTGGGCTGTCTAAACCTCTTGGAATCAGCTACCCTGGTTCCTCTTGGTTCACTATAGGTGTCCAAGTAACGTTTACTAAGCTCACCATAAGGAAGGCAGGACATGTGACCTAACCAAGGCCTCGAGTAGCCACCTTGGGCGGCCATCCCCACAATGTTATAGCAGTGTAGAGGCTTGTTTTTTTTATTAAGAAAAGGGAGGCAAACGAGCAGGTGGCTCACGTGATGATAAGTGATTACCGCCGCCCATGAACATCTGCATTACCGGAGGAATAGCAGATGTGTTGCCGGCCTTAGAGTGCCTCCCCCCAGAATTCGGGGAGGGGGGTGTGGGCTTTCGATTACCTGCACTCACCAGACGAAACGCAGAAGTTTGTTAGACTTCTACTTCACGCCGGTATTCTGTGAGGTCGTGGTACTTCCCCGGTCGAGCCGGCTCATTCATGCAACAACAAAAGCTGATGCATGGCTCTACCACTGTTAAATTGTTGATTAAGAGTGGGAGTCCAAACCTCAGTACTTCAGCATCACGATGAAGGCGAGAACCCAACATGGGGTCCCCTTATGCACCATAGCTTTGCACATAGTAACAGCTTTTATCTGCCAAAAAAAAAAGTACTACGCTATTTCTTGTTCACCACAATAAAGGAAGCAATTCAGAAACTGTGGATGTAATAAATAGACATATCATTACCGTTTACTATCTTTCTTGTGCACAAAGAAGCACGCCACATCGCGTGACTAAAAAAATGCTTTACTAACCATATTATGGACGCCGTCTTAACCTTACGTGACATTGAACATTTGACATTGAATTATTTTTAAAGTTAATTTTAAAATCAAATAATGATCTTTATCACTATATCTTTGAATATGAAATATTTTAGGGTTCGTCCAAATCTGGCGAATGCGCCGCGAATGCATTTTGAGTTCCTTGTGCACCTCGCGTACTTCTTCCCGACCGCTCACACGCTCTGTTCGTCTCTTAATGTCGAAGACAGAATACGTATTAGCATGACGTTGATTAATGAAAATTGTTTGAAAATTTACAACTAAGATATACAGTATGGAACTGTACGAGCCTTGAGCCTACGTGAATTGTGCTGAAGGGGTGCGCCAGACAATTATAGCAAATGCACGTGAGCAGCGCACTAACAGCGCCTTCACTAACATTGAACGCATTATTTGATGTTTTCTATTATTTCAATACCTTACATATTTTATATAACATAAATTTGTAGAAAAAGAAATTTTGATCTCATCTCACTAACTTAGTAAAGCAAATGTGAAATATGAAAAAAAAATTCATACATATTTCCCATTTGCTTGTGAAAAATCTGGTACTGCGATCTGTAAAACTATTGACAAACAACCGGCGACTATGAGTTATCGTGTTTATAGAATAAGTAGTAAGTTTTTCTTGCAGAACAGCAGTGGAAAACAGGTTAGCAGGCTGTTAATTATATACCAATTGAAAACATTTATAATAAAGGGTTTTTGTCTGAAAAGTGTTTATATGATTTTTATACATTTTTATTTTAATAATTATTAATACCTATGTATATCACGATAGCCGAGTAGTTGGGTGGTTGGGATTTCGAGTCAAGAGACCCGAGTTCGATCCCCAGGTGGCAGGCTCGTAACAATGGGTTTTTCAAAAACTTATATAAGAATTATATGGTTAGCTTGGACATAAAGATGGCGACGGGCTATCCACCTGTCTAGACTAGACTAGACCTATGTCTACCCCTGTATTGGGAATTGCGTGAAGATATTTATTTTATTTATAATTATGTTTTTAAATAATCAATTTCATTAAAAATTAGACATTCGCTCACTATCATAGATAGATAACACATACTCTCAGTAATTGTGTTAAAAAGATCTTCACGCCATTCCCAACACAATAAACAGAGGTCTAGACACTTAAGTCGTTTGTCTGACTTTTCAACAAAGACATTTTTGGGACAGATGGTGGGTCAGTCACCATGGTTATCTCCACGCCAACGATATAAATCATACATAAGTTTTTTGAAAAACCTCTTTGGTACAAGCTTACCACCTGGGTATCGAATGGTATTACTCGAATTCCAATCACCAAACCACTTCGACATTAAAAAAGATTGGAATGGGATCTTCAAAAGAAATATAAAATCCTTTCATCACACTAAGTGTTCATATGTGACATTTTTTATGTTAGTGGTAAAGGTTTAGTTTAGATCTCGTAACTTCAACAATACTTAGTACAAAAGTTTCATAATAATACATGTGGCTATACAAAGAACACACACAGAAGTGATCTTGAGAATGTCATCAATCATCCTTTGCTCGTTAGCAAAAAGACAACAGATTTTGTAATAATTACTCGCCAAACACTCTCTTGTCATCTTGATTGAAATCAGCGGGGAATTTATTAGTAATGAGAAAATTAATTTACACATTGTTTAGGAACAAGAATTTTTTTTCGATTAGATCGTTTAAATGTTTTAATTCTACGTCAAGCTCACAAAAACAAAAATGTCCAACTTAATATGATATTTCTCTCAAGTCTTACGGAAATAAGCACTCGTTACAAAAATTCAATATCCGACCGCGTCGCGCTAACATAATTCAAAAGCTCTAGTTCTCAATTCATTTTTATTTGCCACTTTTATCGATTGATACTCGATGTGTTCAAATAATTCTTTTGATTTTTCTAGTTACTGGTATAACAAAATTATCCGCCGCGTTGGTAGAGACCGTGCCTTCGACATTAAGACAGGCAGGCAGGATTCGAACCCGCACCGGGTTCGAATCCTACCAGGGGCAATCATTTATGTGAGAAATATGAATGTTTGTACTCGAGTGATGGAACTTTATATGTATTTAAAAATATTTATATACGTAAACATACATACATACATGTATTTATAACAGTGGTAGAGCCACGCATCAGCTTTTGTTGTTGCATGAATGGGCCAGCTCGACCGGGGAAGTACCACGACCTCACAGAATACCGGCGTGAAGTAGAAGTCTAACAAACTTCTGCGTTTCGTCTGATGAGTGCAGGTAACCGGAGGCCCACCCACCCCCCTCCCCCAATACTAGGGGGGCGGGGAGGGGGGAATGTCCACTAAGGCCGGCAACGCATCTGCTATGCCTCTGGTAATCACTTAACAGCTCGTTTGCCTCCCTTTTCTATAAAAAAAAAACATGTGTGTAAACTAACTTTCCACCTGCGGCTTAGCCCGCTTCAGAAGTTACATATAGCTACCAAATCCCCCAAGTACAACTTCAAAAATTATATTCATAAATGTCTCTCTTCCGCAGAACAGCATCATTCATGTCATGCGCGTATGAAACCGAATATTGCTATTTGTGAAGTTTTTTTTTTTTATTATAATACCTCCTAAGATTTTGATTGAAATCAAGTGGTCGCAAGGAAAATTTTGTTCACAGTTAAATACTTGTGATAAATAACATATTTATTAGGATAAGCATATTAAACATATTGAAACTAACGTAGCAAATTTATTATTGTATAAGATAAAAAAATTAATGGATAAGGGTGTAATATTTTCAAATTTCAACCTTAAATATTTTGAACAAATCCATGGGAACTAGAACAACAACGTCATTTTAAAACTTCAACCCCGTTTCCCAAAATAAAAAGAAAAAAATCTAATCTAATGACTTTTTAATCGATTTTTTCTTAAATCATCATGTTAACGATTTTTTCTTAAATTATTATATATAATATATACTAATTCCAAAATACAGAATCGTCAACAAATTTTATTCATCTTTTTTATCATTATACTTTTCACTTTATACGTATATTTATAGAAATAGCCAAACATTAAATAGTTAGTTTTACGAATGAAATAAAAAAAAACCGACTGTAGTACCTAGCGACCCTCATAAACTCGAAAATTGTTTTCTTTTATATGAGGATGCTCTTTCTCGTAGCACCTGCGGGTAACCCAAATGTTTTGCCCTTTGCCTGAAGGTAATTGAAATGAAGCAAATTTCTTTTGGTGGATTTTCTTTGCATATTTACGAAATGCTATTAACCTAAGTTTAACTAAAAAAAATTAAAATCATACGGTCTTCCGTTTTAATAGTATTATATTAATATTTAATCGTATTTTATGTGCGTTTTTTTGTGGTGCAAACGGCTGTAGATAATTAAATAAATAGAAGAAAAAGAGATGAAAACAAAAATATTAAAAATTATATAAAGATGAGGATTTTATATCGCACCAGCAGGTGCTTAGCAGTATAGTCTCGTATTTTATACAAGCATTCAGTCGAAACTTATATAAATATGAGAGATGTCGACAACACTCCTATGTTCCGTCTCACCAATAGCGACCCCCGAGTGAACCCCGAGGGGGTTACAAATCACACCAGTTGATCTATCGAAAGACTCTTTCATTTTCAGGGTTCCGAGTGGGACACAAAATCAGTCTCCTTATTTCTTTCTTGCAGGCCTTTGGTCTCGCGAGTAGTCGTAGACCTATACCTTTGTAGACAGTTTCGTGGCATGTCTCCTTCAGATATACGATTCTGTCATTATCATTCGCTTGAGGAAACTAGGGACAACGGATGAGGTAAGTATGAACCCTTGTCCTCCAGGAAAAAACCCTCCCAAAACGGCATATAAAAGAGATTTAAAATTTCATCTGGCTATTGAGACAAATTGATTCAGTAGTGATAAAGTCATCAAACTACGGCAAAGCTTGCTAATAAGTATTGATTTTTAAATCTTTGATTTACAAAGAAAAAATATTCATACTATTCCTCAACACTAGGGTGGACAGCCACCTTACACTGAAAACATTTTTTTTTTAAAAATGTGACAGATGGTGATCCATTCGCGCGCTTTCTGCCCAAACCTACGATGTAAATATGACATAAGTGTTTTTTTAAATCGTTGGTACCAGCCCATCTTTTGGATGATCATCCTTTGTGGATTATGCTTTAAGCTCATTTAAAAAGTCCATTTATTACATTGTTTCATTTAAAAGTATTGAGGCGCTTATGTTGCTAGAATACTTATTAGAAATTCATGACGATGTATAAAAGAGCTCTTCAAACTCATAATTGAGTGGAACAATGGATCAATAAAGTCCCCATTTCGTTTAATTAGAAGCTTAATATAGCAATACGTTTTTATTTTCATTAGACTCCAGTATCAATAGTAGTTATCTTTTTATCCTGCTCTTGGTCAGAAATTATATGAATTAGTATTCTCTCTGATTGATGAACGGTACTCATTGAAAGCTGTACCTTGCAGATTCAACCTATTTCTGGAATTTTTACGGGTCCATATATTTTAGTCCCATCGACTTACTTTAAGCAAACTTCGTAACTGCCATATGATTTCATGATTGCATGAAAATTTTGCCACGAAAATATTTTTGATCCATATAATTACAGATATAGAAAAGTGTAGCTATAATGGAAATGGCATATCGTTGACATTAATGCCGTATTCTCTTTAGAGTTAGATATTTGGAGCCGAAATATTGTAACACAAAGAGAATATTAAACCTATGCGCTGTAGCGTCTGCTGTCAAGCTTTATATTCGTTAATCCGCTTGTTGGTTTGTTTTTGAATTTTTCTGTTGTACTGTACTCAATTTATTAAATGTTCAAGCAATAAGTGCATAATAGCAAAAATTTTGCCTAGCTTATCATCAAACTTCATCATAATCGGCTCCGATGTTATCGCGTTTTATTGTTTTAAATGTGCAGTGTTAACGTGAACACAAGAAAGTATTAAGAAGTATGGATGCTAAAATAGGAAATAGTAACATTAATATGGATATAATGTTTAACGTACTAGCGTAGCGGAAAAACAATTTTCCGTAAATCCTACAGTGATACTTCATACTTAACTGTCAAACATTTGAAAATAATATATAATATATAAAAAAATATCTTCACGCAATTCCCACTGTATTCAGGACAGATAGACAGAGGTCGAGACAATTAAATCCCTTCGACCCACCTTTCACCGAAGATATTTTCGGGACAACGTGACAGGTGGTGAGCCCGTCGCCGTCTTTATGTCCAAGCCAACGATATTCATACATAAGTTTTTGAAAAAACCATTGGTACGAGCCTACCAACTGGGAATCGAACTCGGGTCTATTGACTCGAAATTCCGACGACCCAACAACTCTGCTATCGTGAATTTTGAAAAAAGTATAATGATCAATATCTAAAATAAATCATCATACCTGTGACAACATAATTTGTTATTCTTTTAAACATTCCTGAGTTACATTAAGACGTTTTAGATGAGAATTACCATTATTCAACATTTTTCTGAAACGTAAACACACTTTATCCGGGATAACAGTGATGGACGCGTCGCGCGGTAACGATATCTTATTTATTCAGATGATATAAAGCTTTTTATTCAAAGAATTTATGTTTAATATTAATATTCCATGTATGTTATGTGAAAGTTAATAAGGGAATTTTTAATGTTTGGATCTATTTGTATAAGTTGTTACATCTTTTAAAATTTCAACGAAGAAAACGATTATTATAAATTTCATTATGGAATAACTCTATCGAAAACTTGTTTTTGTTACATTTATATTCGTATGTCGTATGTCTTTTTAAGTTTTTATTGCACAAAATATCATCAATGCAGTATGCGTAATAACAAAAAAACTATTATGCCTATGTATATGTGTATATGTGAAATTCTTCAACCTGCACTCAAAAACTAATTGAAAAAATACCTTTAACAACTTATCATAATGACTTTAACTTTGTAAACAATCAATTATTAAAACTTTCAAATTAATAATTAAAAACAGCAAAATTATTCTCCAGTTTATAGACCAACATTCTTCCCACTAGTCGGAAGACCAGCGTCATTGTGATATATTAAGGTCGCGCCCTATCAGTGCAGGTTTTTTTTTATAGAAAGCGGAGGCAAACGAGCAGGTGGCTCACGAGATGGTAAGTGATTACCGCCGCCCATGAATATCTGCAATACCAGAGGCAAAGCGATGCGTTGCCGGCCTTTGAGAAAGGTATAGGCTCTTTTCTTGAAGGTCCCTAAGTCGCATCGGTCCGGTAAAACCTCTGACGGCAGGTGCTTCTATAAGCTATCGCTATTGATTGGACGTAGGTTTACCCGTTTTTGATAATTATTTTACATAAATTTGATTGGATTGAATTGATAATTCTCGCCATCATTGTGTTGATGTATTCACAAGTTTTTTATCCAAATATTATAATATTTATTCTCTACATACCGTAACCGGATTTCGGTAATCCCTCCCTTGCGGGAGAACTCGAGCAAAGGACATAAAACGATAACTTGATGTGGTTGTATCGCTGATTTATATTAAATTGATTTTTATAAAAGTTGCTTTTATATTTTGTAAATTAAGAAACCTATTTTTTTGCTTAGAATGTTTGTAAAAATTCACGCTCCTAAATAATTTTGCACATTTTGTAGGCCTGAATAATTTATATGTGACCCATTCCATTTATACGTGAAGATTTTTTAATAATTTTCTTTAATTTTGGTACAGAGTTTGGGCCCTTAAGTTTAACCTCAATCAAAAATAGATGCCATAATCACGGCGATACATATATCATTTAGATTTTATTATTCAATAAATTATAAACTTCTAACAACAACTAAAATGGGCGGTATTCGTACCCGTGACCTCCGCCGTAATGAGATGATGCCAGTACTGTATTACAGCTCAGGAAAATCATTCATATACTAGTAATGTGTGTGTATAAATTCCTCTTCTTTTGATGTGTATAACAGTTATCATTGGGCAGTGACATGGCTAGTTTTTTTCAATATACTAAATCATGGAGGAGGTCCTTTAACTGGTCTATTGAAGCCTCTATCAATGATTATTTGAATGAATTGTGGTAGAATTCTACATTCTGGTTAACCGACACTGTTTGAAGGTGATGGAAGGTAAACGAAATTATCATAAGATTCGGCAATCATTAGCGAAACTAGCGAGCTACGACGTAGCTCACATAATTCAACGTTTAAAAAGGTTGTAACTTCGTAGCATAAGACAATCTTTAACAAAATGTTGCGAATTGCATGTCGCTGAAGCCTTACCCACTTACTGTAAGTGGATGGAAGGGATAGATTATTGTTACCAAGTTCGTTGTAGTTCATAAGCATTTTTTTTCCTGCTGCCTTCAAATCTACCATTATTACGATCCCATTAAATTTGTATATATATATATATATATATATATATATATATATATATATATATATATATATATATATATATATATATATGGTCCCAAAAATAATCTTTTAAAAGTCACGATCGCCGAGTGGTTGGGTGGCCAGAATTTCGATTCAAAAACGACCCGAGTTCGATCCCCAGGTGGCAGGCACGTACTAATGAGTTTTTCAAAAACTTATGTACGAATTACATCGTTGGCTTAAGACGGCGACGGGCTCACCACCTGTCACATTGTCCAGAAAATGTCTTCGATGGAAGGTGGGTCAAAGGGGCTTAATTGTCTAGACCCCTGTATTGGGAATGGCGTGAAGTTATTTATTAATAAAAATTCTTGCAGTACTTAAAATAAAATTCCCGCGAGCACATGCAAGTGGCCTACATACGTTGAAATCAATCGAAGCATTTTAATAATTCAACTGATCGCAGTTCTCGCGAATGTAAAAGGATGGGTAATATTTAAAATCGTTTGATATTTAACCGTTATTCAAAAGATAGACCACACATTTTTAAAAGGATGATTCTTGTAAATTTTTAAAATGCCTGATTTAACCGTGTTTTTCAAACTTTTCACTCATATTATCAAGATTTTCTAAAATGTAAAATAAACGTAGTAAATGGACGACGAATTGGCGTAGTTGATAAGGACTTCGGAGGTATCGTGGGTTTGAATCCATTTACGTGATTAATGTGAGTTTTACTATTTACAGCGTATAAAGTTACTCATGTTATGGATTTTATATACAAGGTCACCACCTGCCGCTTTGTCCCAAATTTGGCTTCGATGAAAAGGACTTAATTAAATTATACAATAAACAGACAATGTTTAAAAGATTACTAAATAAAAATTATTTTAAGAATATAATTCATAGCATCATAAAAAAATTTGTGAGGTCTTGTCTTTTTCAACTTTCATAAAAGCTTTGAGCTTTTGAATGTATGAATTCTGCTAATATGGAACTTTATTTCCAAGTTTTTATTCATAGACAAATAGTATCAACGTGACTTACATACATAGGTCTATAGGATTTACCAAAATTGCATTGCTTGACAAGCTGATTGTGGGTCCCAATACCAGACACCTTAGACGCTAGTGCCCATCGCCGGTCTGCTGAATTATGCACTATTTTGAGATGGTTATTCCGCCATTACGGCACCTAATTTAATTTTTAACACTTGCCGTGGAGACTACGGCAAGTGTTACGGCACACAGAAAACTGGGAGTGGTATTTTGTTATGCCGATATCACACGGCTACATACGTGGTGATAATCCTTATTTGATCTATTTTTTTTATTGATAGACTTGATATAATTTGATTTAATTGAATTGATTGAAATTGATAATCTAATTTAATTATTTGGTACTTAAAATTTTAATATATTCATTAGAATGAACACACTGTTTTTGGCGTAAGAAATTAAGAATGTATGTGTTAGAAATTATGCTAACTCTCTAGATCCCCATTTGCCATAATCAATATTTATAAATAAACCACATGAATAGAAATAGAACGAGACTACGATGAGAATTAATACTATCCAAATGTTAATTTTATATGGCCTAAGTGGTACTAAATAATTTAGATTCAACAATTATTTTGATTTGACACTGTAACAAATCAACTGACTGATGTTAGTTTAATGTTATATTAAACAACGTCGTTATATTAATATTAATATTTTTAAACACAATAAGTTATGAATAAATAGCAAATTCTCGAAATACTTCAAAAGATGAAGTTATGACAATAACTGATATACGTATCAAAAAAATAAGTCTGATTCGATCGAACATTTAACATTCTGTACGCAGAATGTTAAATGTTCGATCGAATCAGACTTATTTTTTTTTTGTTTTGAATATTGTACTAGTGACAAATAATAAATAAAATCATATATTATTATCGGTGCCGCCTGCAATGCAAATAATATCGTACTCTGCTTCCAAAGGAATATAGAACCTGCATTAATAGGAGCGATGATGTTTCTCATTTGTCCTCAGGGTGGCCGTAAATCTCTGTAATTTTTTCATATTTATATTTTTAACAGAGGCGTGGTAATAAAAAATAATAAACAAATTAAATATGTATTAATTTAGGGGTGAGAAAATAGGAATACCAACTATACTAAAAATTGTTGGCAGCTTTTAGAGAGAAAAATAAATAACAAGAATGAAAAGTTTTAAAATAGTAAGCGCTATATGAGAATTAAGAATATACAGTTTATTAACATGCTCTAAAAATTGATCAAATTTTACTTTTAAAAGAGGTTTCATACTCTCTACAAATAACGGCCCTCCAAGGAGGTAAAGAGAATCCGCCTCAGTTACTTTAATGCCAGGAGATTTATTTTGCAACAAACTGTGTCTATGAGAAGACAAACGGTCAGGAATGAAAAGTTCACATTTAGTATTATTTAATTCAAGGCAAATGTTTTTAAAATTTTGAATAATTTTGCACGTCATCTGGCTTTCCTCCTAGGGTTCCGTCATCTTGGTACCAAAGATTGAGTTTGGATTTCAACTTTGAAATAATCGGTTGAATTCCCAAACTAAACAATGCTGGGCCCAGTGGATCGCTCTGCTGAACTCCGACGGCTGAGTCAATTAAATGATTTTCGTAAAATAAATTAGAGTTTTGACTGTAACATTGCCAAACGTAATGGTAAATTTCCGGGGTATGTTTCGCAACCTCCTTCAGCAGGGTTGACCTGTCGAGGGAGTTAAAGGCATTCCTAAGGTCAACTTTCAAGAGAACATCTGTTTGACAATTTGTTAAAAAAAGTACGCACTGAATGTACAGCTGCCTCACAACCTCCTCTGCTACCGAAGCCTTACTGAATAGGCTGAAATTTTGACTTTAGATCGGAGGTTATGTGCCTACAAGCTAATTTAGAAGTTAAACGTCTGAAAATGGAACCAACAGCTATCGGGCGGATACCATTATCTTTTTTTAAAGGCACATAACCTTGCTCCATATATGATTTTAACAAAATTGGGATGGACATTGCCAGAAAGCATAATATTACTTAATTTTGTTATGTCGCCCAGAAGAATTCGGCCGGCGTCACCAGCGGACGCGCTTACAAGATCTTTTATATGTTGAGGCGTAATTCCGTCAATGCCGCCGGCAGAGCCATTTGAGAAAGACATAATTGCCTCTAAAGTATCTTTTTCCGAAACTTGTAATGGCTGATAAGAAGGATCAGGAGGTGACGGTAGAAGCAAGGAGGAATTGGCCTTAGGATGCTTCTGATGTAAGCTTTCAAGGGTTTCCGCATTGTGAGGCGCCAGGATATCATCTAAAAATAAAATACGCGATGCATTTTTTAAATCACCATCCATAATTTTAGACTCGACAACTTTCTTTTTATCGAAATTGTGTGGTCTTGGAGCTATGAATGTATCTATCGGTGAATCAAAATTTTGAAAAGAATTGTTTTTAAGCTGGGACGTAATTAACTTACGCCCTGTTTTGTCAACATGAAAATGAAAATATGTAAAGTAAAATAATTTTTGCCAACTAGTTACAATGTTAAAAGTAAAAGAATTTTGAATGGCATTTGATAAAGCTTTAGCTAGTTGCAACCTCGCACCTCTAGGAATCCTCCTAAGTATTGATACATTACGGTGGTAATAATGAATTTGGTTCGAAAAATTTTGAAAATTAATTTAATGAATATCTCTGATTGTGCCATGAGCCCTCTCATGACGGGAGGTTGTGAAACCGAAATTGACTGTGGACGACAACGTCTAATATGTATATTTAAACCTCTTTTACCTTTAAAAAGCCTACCGTCCGAACAATTTCGACATTGTAGGTATTCCGGTTGAGAGTTGGTAGGAGCTATATTAATAAACTAATTATTATATCCTAAATAAACTTAAAGTTGCTAAGTTCTGCTGCGTCGCTTCCAGTCAGTAAGGACGGACCTCAGAGTGTAGACCTTTGATCAGATGTAGGCATGCCGTACAGCGCACTAAAAGTAAAAGTAATATTTGAAATACAGACATAATTATAGATTACTACATAAATATTATAATATTAATACTTCCCACGTTTTTCCAAATATTTGAGAAATATACTTATGAAAAAAATATACTACCGAGTGGTTGGGTGGTCGGAATTAACGAGTCAATAGACCCGAGTTCGATCCCCAGTTGGTAGGCTCGTGCCAATGGGTTTTTCAAATACTTATGTACGAATATCGTTGGCTTGGACATAAAGACGGCGACGGGCTCACCACCTGTCACGTTGTCCCGAAAATATCTTCGGTGGAAGGTGGGTCGAAGGGACTTAATTGTCTAGACTCGACCTCTGTCTACCCCTGTATTGGGAATTCTAATTTTTGTCACGACATCTGTGAACGAGTTTTATACACACCAGTTTTCCAAGCCTTCGGTACAGGTTTCGATTGCCGGACAGTTTAATGCAGAAAACCATTTTTTCTACCTTATTCTCAAATCTGGGTTGCTGTAGAACCTTCGTTGTTTTTGATTCCATAACAAAATGCTTTCATAATTTACTTTAGAATCGGAGCAATCTATTTATTTATTTTATAGTTTATTGATTTATTTATTCATTTTATTTACAGAGGTAGCCACGGTCTACAATAGCAACTTACTATCGGATGGATTATTAGCTCTAGGTGAGTAAACTGCAATAGAACAAAGGAATATTAAGTTTTATGTGAACAATTATTTGAAAAAAAGAGCAAAAACAACAACTTCATGAATTCGATTAATTAAAAGTGAAATTTAATTATTTTGTACATATTTTTACAATATTATGAACACTTCATATTCTCGTAATATTAAAAAACGTTATGAGCGGTATCCAAGGAATTCGTTACGAAGCTTCAATAATACATTTTGTGGCACCTGGGAAATTGTAAGCGTCGAAATAACTGAACTTGCAATTTCTTCTATTGATCAAAGAAAAAGTTTAAACGAACAACGAAAAAGTAGGTCGGCTTAAATTTCTTATCAGGTTTGCTCAATCACATGTTGAGCACAACGGGATAAAGTTGGCTATTTCAAAGTAACATTTTTATTTTTTTTTATGAGTAAATGGACAAAAAAGTAACCGACTCACCTACGTATTAGTGGTTACCTACGCTCATGTATATCCACAATACTCCTTCAGGAGCTTAATTTTATACCTACAGAAAAATGTTTTGCCACCGCCAGACGAGCGCCAGGTAGTATCGGAATAATATTTATCAGATTACCGAATAAAATCGTAAAATCTTTCTGTATGACGACGCTTATAGCCCGGGCCTGTACAGTATCGTCTATAGTGCTAGCGAGAGCGAAAGCGCTTAAATTCAGAGAGGCTGCAAATCTGTTGCTACCCTTTTATGGGAGTTTCTGGGAAAAGTCAGAAATAACAAATACGAGAAAGTTATCAGGAAGGTGGTTTTGGCTGCCGGTTCTCTTTTTAGACGAAACACATATATACAAGGTGCCCTGATTTCACGCAGATATTCTTAGATTGTATATTAAACATTTACATAAAATTCAACAAGTATATTATTCTTATATATTACTAAATAGTAATGTCCTAAAAATGTTTTCGGTGGAAGGTGGGTCGAAAGGACATTTTTTTAGACCTCTACTCCTGTATTGGGAATGGCTTGAAGATATTTTTTTAAATAAGCCATCGTACTTCGATAGGGATACTATATACTATAATACATCGTACTTCGATAGGGACAAAATCACATAAATTGCTTTTATACCAAAATAAACAGCTGATGTACTTGTGTTATGGAATCTGCAACAACAAAGTTCTCACAAACACCCAACCCGAGGAAACGTAAAAATCTGAATCAAAACCTCAGAGCTGGTATGAAAGCCGGTGTGTTCGCCACTTTTACACGAAGTCTTCAAGTTGACGAGAAAAGTGGTGTGATGCCTGGTGTCTAGCAACTACCGAATTACATTTTGATTTTAAATCCATTATCTACATCATCATTATTAGAAATAATGTTAATATTTATTAAATATTTTTAAAAGATTTTTTAAAACATCCGTTTTACTTATTTTGTTTTGCTTATTCCGTTCGTAGTTTTTGAACAGCCACAATGTTTAGTTGGAAATGTAAAAAAGATATAAAAATAGATTTACAATGAAGTAAACATCTGTATTGGAAAACTATTACATAATTTTGTAAACTTTGCAAGAACGAATCAAAGTTATTACAGTCGATATTGGATTTCAAAGCATTATTCACTTGAACTAAGCTGCTGAATATTTATGTTGCCTGTTCGACTTCAATGCATACAGACCGTTCATTCCAGTGTGCGGGCTGGCAATTCAATTTTCTGGATAAATGACATTAAAGGAACTCAATGTTTAGGTAATCCATTTGATCTTAGTTTGTTTTATTTAAAATTGTTTGTACTACTAGCGAACCGCCGCTACATTATATCCGTCATAAAAATGTTGGTTTAAACGCTTTGCGTATATAATCGTTTTTCAGCCGTTTTAATTAATTAAATATCTCATGAATCACTCCGTCCTTGTGTGAAAGACATATGAAAATACGTGAATACTATATTTTTATTATTTTGTTCAGATTGTATTGTACATAATACAAGGATATGTAAATAAATTACTATACAGTGAAGTATGGCAACGGCCGTTCTGTAACCGTTTTTTGATTTGATGTAGGAAAAGCTTATTGTAACATTGAATATCATAATTGATTATAAATATTTCCAGCAAAAGTAGGGATACATAGATGTTAATTACTTTAGTTATGTCTTTACAATTTTAAATCTCTCACATTTATACATAATATTTTTCATATGTTGATTTAAATCATATTTCACAGAAAAGAGAATTGTGCACATTACTTAAATGATTTCAATTCTAGATTAGTGAAATTGAATCCGAAGTTACGAGGTTTATTGGAGTCAGACGAGAATGATTTTCAATAAAATGGAATTGAACTAATTTTATGTCAACTATACAATTATGTTTAGGCTAAGGTGAGGCCTGTGTGGCTTTGGTTCGGCTGTTAGGGTAACGAGTGACTGTATTAAAGGGTCAAAATCTGCAACTCATTTCTTTCCGTTGTTCTTGTAAAATCGGCGATAGGAAGCCAAAGTTGACTTCATAACCGGGTGCCAAACAAGCTCACCATAGTTGAGTAGACCGTCGACATCCAGAAGTGCCACGCGCGTTCTTTGGAAATGCGGCCGCCTGCAGATTTTGATTTCATAATGGTTTTAGCAATTATTGTAGAACTGTATGTAAAATATAATTTTGGTAAAAACAAATCATACACAAATCTAGAACTCATTATGTATTTTAATCCAATGCTGATGTACACACGTTTTAACCACCAATATTTAAATTGTAAATATAGGTTTATGATTTAAACATTAATTTGTTCGTACAAAGATTTTGCACATTTTATTCGAATAATAAACGATATATAAATAAACATGTCGTATATTTATAATTATTTTTTATTAATTATTTCTTATTTCGTAAATGCATGCCCCTAGCCGGATTCGATCCCGCGACCCTAAATTTCGTAGGGTCGTCGTCATCGGTGATTCGAATTACAAATATTAATGTAAAGCTCTTTAGTCAATATATCCGCTGGCTAATAATATCATCACTTAATAGACAGAGTCATCAAAGAATCGATACTCGATTAGGAAGATTGGTTGCAAACCTTTAGCATCTAACAAGCGTTCATGGATTGGTGCGCTTGGAAAATATAGTTAGCTGTATACGGGCTACTCCAATTACATGGAAGTAGACATTGAAGCTACCCCGTATGTACTCTATTTATGAGCTTACGTGAATGATTTTACAGAAATCAATTTATGCGTGGAAAAGTAAAGCATTTTTTTTTCTTATACTTTTATGCATTTCCTTTCTTCGCATTGGTCACACAGAAAGCCTAATTTATTTAGGGGCTATATAATTTAAGTTACGAGACGCCTGGCTCTGAAATCAATTCGCTTCGTAGCGATAACGACAAATACTCCTTTCGAGGAAGGCCTAAGTAATTAAATTAAAGAATTTTTTTTTAATTTTAACTGACATCGGCGGTATACGAACCCACCCGTCCTGTTCGTGTCAATTGAAACTTTAATTTTTTTTCCTTTAATTTGATAACAATAAGTCCAGCATAGAACCCTGTCTTTCAGCGGTCATTTATAGACCGTTAATTAAAAAAATACACGTAATTTAAATGGTAATAAAGGTTAATTTAAAAAAGAAAGAAAAATAAACAGACTACCCGCCCGTTCCATACATAATGGCCAATAAAATTGTTTGTTTGGGTCTCACTTTACAGACAAAAATTTTAATCGATGTTGTCAGTATTTTTTCTTCTAATAAAATATAAAGTTTAAAAAATATTTTGTGTGTAAGCCTTGGGTTTAAAAAAATATTTTGTGTTCATAATTCGGTTTGAAGTTTACTTTCCAAATTACTGATATTTCAAAAATAACTAAACAAACTTCTTCACTCTATTCACAATATAGGGGTAGACAGAGGAGTAGACAATTAAGTCCTTTTAAGATTGTTTGTTACTGCACTGTTACTGAATTACAGGTTTATTTTATAAGCCTTGTTCAGCCTCAAATGCTAAATTTGCTTTCATTTAACTAGCCCAAAAACTTTGTAAAATTATGTTTTTTTGTTTCTTCGAATAAATAAAATAAATAAATCGTACATAAGTTTTTGAAAAAACTCTTGACTCGAATTCCGATCATCTAACCACTCGGCTATCGTGATTTAAACATATCTGGTATATTGAAATTTCAGTTTCATACTTGAACAGGCGGATAGACAGGTAGACATCAGAATTAGCACCGCACAGCTTTGGATATAAATAATATTAACATTTTGATAAAACACGAATTTCGCTTAATATCTTTGACCGAAGTTGACAGAACGAAAGCTTTACTTTGCCTTTTTTATGTGTTTATGAGATAAATAATACAATCCAGAAACAATATTTTTAAAAAAATTTAAATTGCCAGTGATTTGAAACCCGATCTATAGCCGAGATGCTATTCTAGAGACTGGATTTTAATTACAGCTTGAAACGAGATTCCAAAATGGCAAAGCGCCAAGTAACAGTCCATTTTGTGCTTAGACTATCTATCTATACAAGAATGTAATAAATTGGTGAAAGACTGTTTCGTCCTGCATTGTACTATCCCTAAGTAATACATAAATTAATTTTTTGGGACTTCTCTACCCGAATTTTACCCAAAATGTCAACGTGATAGACGGCAAGCCTGTCGCCAAGTTAATGACCAATCTAGAGCATCATCGTCCACAAGTTTTGAAAAACTCATTAGTATGAGCTTTAAACATGGACACCAAACTCGATTCTAATTTGAATTTAAATCACCCAACTACTCACCGATTGGCTTTAATATCAATTATTTAAAAGTTAATCAGATTAACGGTTTAATTTCGTTGACTAATCAGAAACTAACTTTTATCATTAAACATGTTCTAAGTATCTGATCATTAAACTTTGTCAAGAGCAATTATACTCCGAACTTGGAATTCCTTTCTTCCCTGTAAGATTCGAGATTTAGCTACTACATAAACTTTTAATGATCAAACTTACAAATTTATATATTTATTAATATGTGATTACAGTCCTCGTAGTAGAGTATCAAAAAATTTCACTCAAATTGTTTTACCAAAAACAACATTAATTGCCTCAGGCATAATAAATCACGATAGCCGAGTGGTTGGATGATCGGAATTCGAGTCGTTAGATTCGATCCCCAGGTGGAATGCTCCTACTAATATTTTTTTTTTCAAACCTTATGTATGATTTATATTTAGGCCGCGACAGGCTCTCCACCAGTCACGTTGTCCCAAATAATGTCTTCAGTGATAAGTAGGTCGAAAGGACTTAATTCCCAATACTGTGGTTGACTGCTATCTACCTCAGTATTGGGAATGGCGTGAAGATATTTTTTTCTATGATTAATATTATGCCTTCGCTCCCCTCCCCCTCCCTTTCTCACTACGAGAACAAGCGCAAAACAAACGAAATCAAAAGCACCATCCTTATAATCTTTATGATCTATGAACACCTGATACCTTAGATATTGCAGCTCCTTACAGGTCCGATTAATTTTAGTTTAGTATTTTTCGAGATGGTGATCCCCCCGTCTATCCATAATAGCCACGCAATAAGTATGTGCAAACTGATGTCAATGATCAAAGATCTGATTGTTAAATACCAAGCGTACCACTTATGAACGAATGGCACTAAGCCATTCGTACATAAGTGTAAACATATATGTGAAATTTTGCTATCTGAAAGTGCTTGCCTCCTATTAGGCGTATACATGTTATTAGCTCGAAGATTGGAGCAATAAGTGTTATTGCTGTAATCTTATTTTATCGTGAGTTGTTTACCCTTTTTTATTTATTTTTTTGTTTACCCTTTCGTGTTATTACAATTTTAGATTTCTCTGTTTTTTTACAACTTTACTATCAGTAAAACTGGTTATTTATTTTAATTAGTTCCCTGAATAGTGGCAACTTATGTACATAAATTAAACTTCAAACCGGATAACGAAAACCGCTCATCTCTAGAGTGTAAATGTTATGAATACGCTCTGTTTGATCAAATACATAGTTTGTAATATCAACACCATATGATTTCCCAGTAACTCAATAATTTATGTACCTCTATATGAAATAATGTAATAAATACAATGATAGACTACTTACAGATGGCAAGAAATGCCATACAAAAATTAGGCAGACTAGTGACAAGTAACAGCATACAGGGAGCATACAGGACTTGTTAATTCAAAAAAGCCAATGGTTTCTGGTAATTGGTTCAATATATTCATATACTTTAGTGTATGTAATGTACTATCAGTATAACTCTCTATATACCGTCGATTGCGTTAATTTATTTTCATGATTTTCCACTATAACAGCGTAAGGATATTGCACTTCCCTACATTCAGAACACACAGACGGCAGGATAACCATACTAAAACTAAGATACCATAATTAAACCGAGTGGCAGTGGACGGCATCATCTTTAGTGTAAGTTGTCTGGTACTGCGATCTCCTATACGCTTGCAATTATAACACACCCTTCTGTGCGGTGGAGGCATATATCTTGTAGTAGTTTTATCAGGCCGTTGTATAATTTTGATTTTCACATAGTTATTATAATTTTAAAAGTCTTATTACTTTAAAAGTACTAGTCTTGTACCTAGTCGTACAAGTTTTTTTTGCAAAGAGTTTTTGCACAGGAAACTTGAAAACGACATTATTTTTTACTATGATAGTGTTTTACATTCGTTAAGTTTATCGAGTAAGATATAATATCCAACAAAGATTGATGAATGAAAATATATAAAAGAAAAAAATTAAATCATTATTAATTATGACTTGTATTATTCACGCCTCTTATGTCATTTGTAATCTGGTCATCCAAGTACAGTACTTGGATGACCAGATTACAAATGACATATTTAAAATGGAACACATGCTCACAATTTTGTCTTTTTCCTTAAATCATTCTTGTGACAAAAATGTCGTCAAATCCCACGTCGACAATTCTTAAGTTAGTTTTGAAAAATTTTACAAGACTTGTATACGATTAGTTTGTGCTTTAAAATTTCATTTCTCAGAGAAAATAGGAGATAAAATTTCTTTGCAGACCTTTTACAGATTATACGGGTCATCATCTTTTCGAGGGCGATACAAATCGGAATCGTTTATGCAAAATCATGCTTTAGATCTCTCCCACAGAAGCCGTAAAATATACGTCTGGAATAAAAAATAATATATTTTCCATTCCAGTTTATAATCAATCTATTATTGTGATAAATTTCATGTTGATTCAACTTTCAGCCATATAGGTGTGATCGCATTTTTTATGATTTCTTGTGGACTAAGTACAAAAGCAGTTGATTTGGTCCTACCGTATTCACAAATATATTTCTTTTTGACTTCATTAATTTTACAGAGTGAATTCCTGTAAATTAGATTTTTACGAAAATTGCAGTATAAATATGACAGCCTGTTACTGTAGAAATATAAATTACCCTTATCAAGCGTAGATAGGTTACGTAGTACATATAGTTGAGACAGATATACAGAGAGAACATTACTAACACTATAATATATGAACATATTAAACCAATTACTGGCAACCATTATCTATATAAGACTTTCGTTTCTTCTCGACCACTTACGAGTATTATACCACCTAAAGATTGCCATCGATACCGTACCACAAATGACATTGGCCACAGTTTATGAAGTTTGTGAGTAAAAAAATAAATATTAAAGGTTATGTAAGAAGAATTTTCCAGAAAATATGTTCTCTCTCAAAAAATAACATTTAAATCGAAACCGTTTTAACATAAAAGTTTTCATAAAAATCATATCGCTTTTGAGAAATGTTATTTCATTTGAATGAAGAGATTTTTAAGTAAACGCAATATATTTTACATTGCGTTTTTTGAATGTCGAAACTCATTCTTTTTATACATTTAATTATATCTAAGATACAACAAATGTATTGAATAATGTAGGTATATATTTGATCTCTATATAAATTTATATAGCTATCAAAATTCAAACCTCATGTATATGAAAGAGAGACTATCACTCAGGAACGGTTCGATCGGTTTAGATGATTCCAATTTTGTGCTCGTCCATAATAAGGTTTGATAAAAGAATTTTTTTTGGGATTTTTACAAAGAAAATTTTAATGGTATTTATGCATAATGATTTCTTGTATTTACGCGAATACTACACATTTAAAATAAAACTATTTTCGGATTTTATTGCGTTTTCTCCCCCGTGACCACGGATGCTATTAACCATCCGAAACGTCGGGAAATAAAAATAGTTTGTAGATCTAATTAAAAACGCGATAAAATCCGAAAATCACTTTATTTTAAAGATATTTATGCAAGCAATTTCACCACATTATTTTAATTTAAATATCATAATAACGTTTTAATATAAGAAAGTTCGATTAGGAACATGTCAGTGTGTTCGATCGTAACATATTAATTGACACCGAGGCCAATCTTTCGTTTTAACATTATTTTAAATTTAAAAGTAAAATATTTATATAACATACTTATCTAGTTATTGCACTTGACACTCCTAAGGGATACCCTTAAAGGCTCTTAAATTAAATCCTTAAAATCAAACAGCGGTCAGCGAAAACTGTTTTCCGATACGACTATATATTTAACATTGTAGTTTTCATAGTAAGCTAACTACTTGTGCGTCCTCTAGAAGTTGATAAATTGATTTTAACAAAGAAAATACATCATACAGTTACATCATTAATATATTAATTTATATCAAAGTAACCTTTCAATAAAGTTTTTCTTCAACTAATGCCTTGAACCTTGAATATTCCTTCTCATTAAGAATCTCTAGTTCGATCTCTGCGCATCGTAAATATTTTGAAATTTACACATACCTTCGTGATTTTTCATCAAACTAGTGAAATGTGGTTTAAAAAAAATATCTTCACGCAATTCCCAATACAGGGGTAGACAGAGGTCTAGTCTAGACAATTAAGTCTCTACGACTCACCGAAGATATTTTCGGGACAACGTGACAGGTGGTAAACCCGTCGCCGCCTTTATGTCTAAGGCAACGATGTAATTCGTACATAGGTTTCAGAAAAACCCATTGGTACGAGACCACCTGGGGATCGAACTCGGGTCTCTTTACTCGAAATTCCGACCACCCAACCACTCGGCTATCGTGAGTTATACATGGGTTAAAAAAGCAAAATATTTTAACAGGAGTAAGCTAAAATATTTAGTAATCCGCTGTATTGGATAGACCGTCTTGAGACCTTACATAAATTTTTTTTTATTTTATTTAGAAACCAACTGCGTTACAGAAAGTGTTTTACATCAAGTATGGTTATAAATCCAAAAGTACTGCTAATAACAGGTTTCCCTTATATAAACCAAATATTTAAGACAGTAATAATATTGAGAGTCGATATTAAGTGATGAAAAAATACGAAAAAATACAAACAAAGAAATCATTACATAAAACAAAAACAACGACAATCAACTTTATATGATACCTACACATTATTTATATAAAAATATACAAGTAGTAGTTTAAAAAATACATTTTAATTACATTTTAAATTTATTTGGCAAAAAATTTACGTAAGTTAAAAAAATTAACAAAACACACACTTATGTACACTTTTTGAGAATTTTTATTGCTTTATTCTTTACTGTGTTTTTATTTTGAGAAAACAGATCAATACCTTTAAATGTATCATTGTAAGTTCGGGGCAGACGGGAGATAGGAGCGTTATGTGCATAATTTGTAAAAGCCAGAGGAGGAAATAATAATGGTGGATGTCGCCTACGAGAGCGACAGCACATGACCTCGTACTATGTATCAAACAGAAAACTTAAGTCCATTAATTTACGCCTCTTTTCTGGTGATAGTAAAATATATTGTTCGCAACTTTAATTATTTATTTTATTTATTTATTTATATATTCTTTATTGTATACCACAAAGAAATCAAAGAAATAAAAGTTACAAAAGAGAAGAAAGAATAAGTCTTTCTTCTCTTTTGTAACTTTTATTTCTTTGATTTCTTTGTGGTATACAATAAAGAATATATAAATAATACAAAAGGCGGTCTTATCGCTAAAGAGCGATCTTTTCCAGACAACCTTAAGGCTAAGGAAAATTGTGTTATTGAACATAGGTAGGTGGTCCAAACAATAAACATACATACTAATATCTAAATAAACTAAACCAATATATAATATTATTATAACAATAATACACTAATATATACGAAAAAACCAAGTTATATAATAGACATACTTACAACTAGATAAAAAAACATAGATACGTATAATACATATAACATAAATAATAAATAACATAATATAAAAGGGAAGGAAAAAAATAACAAATGTCATCAGAGAGTTAACATAGGGATAAATAGTGATTTTTAACCTCAGTCTTAAATTTTTTAATGTTTTTGCTGGGTGGATATGGGGAGGAAGCTCATTCCATAAACAAATGGCTTTCACCGTAAAGGAATGCTTAAAAAAGCTGGTTCTGTAGCTGGTTCTGTGGTATTGGTGCTGGTTTTGTATGTCATGTGGAGTGAGAATAAATTCTCCTGCAGATCGTAAAACTCTATCTGGTCTGTCATGACCAAGAAACTTAAAGAGTTTAAGTAACTTGGTGTCGTAGGATTGAACAATACACAGTACAGAAGAGATACAGTGTGCAGATTCCGGCGAAAGCGAATGGGTAACCACTTGAGCTTTGTACGAAAGTCGGAAATAAACCTAATAGCTAAATTTTGAATTCGCTCAAGCTTGTTTAGTTGAACTTCGGTTAAGTCAAGATAGCTTGCGTCAGCATAATCGAGAATGGAAAGGAGTAAGGATTGTGCTAGCATAATTTTAGTAGCAATGGGGAGAAAAGAACGTAAGCGCCGCAAAGAAGCAATGGCAGCAAATGATTTCCTGCTGACTTCCTTTATCTGATGACACCACGAGAAAGTATTATCAAAGTGAACCTCAAAGTTTTTAACAGATTTGCGGAATGGTATCACAACGTTATTTAATGTTATTAAGGGAAGACTATCTCAGTCAACTCTCGATTTCCAGCCCGCTCCACCGATAATAATAGCTTGGGACTTGGATTATGGATTAATCGTTAGTCCATAGCTCTTACTCTATTGACTTACAGCAGTCAAATCACCATTAATAATAGTAATTGCAGTGGGCAAGTTTTCAAAGGTTGACTGCGTGTATAGTTGAAAATCGTCTGCATACATATGATAGAGAGAAGTTATTTTGTGTGAAATTGAATTGATAAAAATAGCAAAAAGTAAAGGAGACGACACACCACCTTGAGGCACACCAGCTCGTAATTCACGCCAAGATGAAAACTTATCTTCAATGCGAATACGTTGATGTCTGCCTATGTATTTCTTCATATGTACCCGAACTTGGTTTACGAAAACGATAGTTTAAGTTTTTGACAAATATTTTCTGAAGTCTTTCTAGACGATCTATATAAGTAGCATATTGCGGGGATCATATAGGACTAGCGTTTTCGATTACACTACGAACATATGCGAAGTACGAAGTTTTATTGTATTGACATTTGAAAATGGCTTGCATGTGCGAATTACAAATCCCAGATTTTTGAAGCCTTTATCTAATATTTTGTGTATATTATCTCTGAAAAGCATTTTGTCGTCAAAATATACGCCCAGATCTCTAACTAATGATGTTCTGCGAATTAGGTTATCGTTCAATATATAAGGAAAGATTACAGGTCTGACTTTGCGAGTAAATGTGATACATTCACATTTGCTAATATTGACAGTTATGTTATTTTTTTTATAATACTTAGATAGATTATCCAAATCTGCTTGCAACTTATTACAATCACTTTCATCATTAATTTTGATATATATTTTTTTATCATCTGCGTACATTAAGCATCGGGCTGATGAGAAGCAATGTTCTATATCTGATACATAAACGTTATATAACAAAGGCCCTAAGTGTGATCCTTTAGGTATACCTGTTGGAATATTGATGAAGTCAGGTCTATAACCTCCCAAAACGACTGCCTGGGAACGATATAAGATTTAATCCATCTGAGCAAATAGCCATGTATTCCGAGACCTAGAAGCTTCTTAATGTGATCTACACGGTCAAATGCTTTTTCGAAGTCCGTGTAGATCACGTCAATCTGGCCGCCTCTCTCCATATTAGTCAAAATGTAATTCGAAAAGCATGCTAAATTAGTGAGTGTTGAACGACGCCTGAGGAATCCGTGTTGGCTGTCTGGTAAACCTTTGGTTATAACCGTGTATAAAGAATCGAAAACTAGTTTCTCAAAAGTTTTTGCAAGAGTGTTTAATATTGAGATACCTCTGCAGTTTATAATATTTGTTCTGGTCTCCTTATGTATTGGCACTATGTGGGCTTTTTTCCATATGTTTGGAAAGATTCCGCTCCTTAAGGACATATTAAAAATTAAAAATGGGATAGCTGAGTGTATTGGCACAGTTTCGCCAAAATAGAGGTGGTACACCATCACAGCCAACACCCTTATGCACATCTAAAAGCTTCAATTTCTTTTTAACTGTATAACCGGAAATAACGATTTTAGCTAAGGTATATATATTTATAGAGTTATCTTGTGTACGAATTGTTTCATTAGATGGCGTACCAAATACACTCTGGAAATACTCACTAAATGCTTTACATATATCTTCACCCACTGTAAAGGAGAGTTTTAGGATAATTAGATCCTCCGCGCATAGATTTAATGTATGTCCAAATAGCTTTTGGGTTGTGCCCTATAGAATCTTCGGCTGTCTTTATAAAATTGGTAAAACATTCTTCTTGAACACGTTGTTGCCTTTTGCGTAAAAGTGAAAACTGGTCATAATCTAATAAATTACCAAATTTTTTCCATTTCTTATGTGCCTTAAACTTTTCCTTAATTATTTTTTTAACGCCGTACCAAACTGGATATTTACGACTACCTTGTGTCTTCTTATGATATGGAACATGTTGTACTATCACTTGATTGACAGTTTCATAAAATAATTTAATAGCCTCCTCGGTTGTACATGAATTAAAAAGAGAGTTCCAATTTACTTCAAGGAATATTTTATTTATAATGCTGTGCATACACACATACATAGATATCGGCCTGTTAAAGTCCGCTGCAGGAGGTCTCTCCCATCGTGAGGATTAGCCTTAATCGCCACGCTTGGCAAGCAGATTAGCAATCGCAATATCAGATCACTCGCACCACAGGCGCTGCTGCCCATCTTCGGTCTGATATTTTTTTTAGATATGGTTATTCCATCATCTATCGGTTATATATTCAAGGCTGTTTACTTAAGTTGCCTCTTACGACATCCTCGGGAAGAAAGGGAGTGGTAATATTCTTACGCCGTTACCACACGGAAATATCTAAAATGTGGGACCTTATTAACCTCTATTCTCGACACTTTAAGCTTAGGGCTACTAAATGCCTGAGGATCTCAACCCGTCCATGCTTATCATGGTGAAAAGTATGTATAAGCCACTTAAGTGCAATAAGGAAAAAATTGATGAAAAACAATTGATAGATTTTTGTGATTAGTAACAAATTAAGTGGGGTGAGAAGTGCGTTATCAACTAGAACTACTACTACTCCTCAAAATGGCACTAGTACCATTTTTGTTCTACCGACACGTTCACTTCCCCACAATTAACTAGAAATTCCAATATTCATTGATTTTTTAGGATAGTAATCTAGTAATTATTCTAATTAGTGTATAAATCAAGTATTTAGTAAAAATTATGAAATAAAAATAAATATACTAACACGATTCCCAGTACAGGGGTAGAAGAGGTCTAGTCTAGACAATTAAGTCCCGTCGACCCACCTTCCGCCGAAGATATTTTCGGGACGACGTGACAGGTGGTGAGCCCGTTGCCGTCCTTATGTCCAAGCCAACGATATAATTCGTACATAAGTTTTTGAAAAACCCATTGGTATGAGCCTGCCACCTGGGAATCGAACTCGGGTCCCTTGACTCGAAATTTCGACCATTCAACCACTCGGCTATCGTGAGTAAAAATTATATAAATACAATTTTAAAAATTATAAAAATACATTTTTACAAATTGTATTTCAACATTTACATAACTTTAATTGTTCTCATTTCTTGACTTTAATTTATTTAATTCTAGAAAGAAATAGAAAATTCCGCGCGCAGTCGCTATTTACAGCAAGTTCCAAATTGATCATATATGTAAATAATGCAGGTCTGCACAGTCTGAGAAAATAAAGTTTTAATTAAGCATAATAAATAGATACAGTCACGATAGCCGAGTGGTTCGGTTCTATTGTCTGGGTTTTGTGGTGGTCAAAACCTTAGTACGATTCATATCGTTGACTTGGACATAAAGATGGCTTCGGACTCACCACCTGTCACGTTGTCCCAAACTATCTTCGGTGGAAGGTGAGTTGAAGGTGCTTATCTTTCTAGACTAGACCTTTGTCTAATTGTCCAATACAGGGGATTGGGAATGGCGTAAAGATATTTTTTTATTTTTTATTATTATAATAAATAGACATGATTAAACTGGGATTTTAACAAATTTATTTTCCTTCAAATGCTAACACGTTCACAATCCATTTCTGTGTCATTAGGTCTCACGGTCGTTGCTGTTAATTGCTCCCTCAGAGGTTTATAACGACAACGGTTAATGTATGTTGATTTGAAACTAAGCCAAAATGTATATTGTCGAGTTTTTCATTAAATAATTAAGTAAAAGTCGTTGTATCTTGAAAATATATACTAACGTAAAGGCCAGGCGGCTAAAGTCAGCGTAAGAATTCACAGTTAAAGGAAATTCACTACTAAAATGAGAAGGCTTCACATCTTAGTGATAACTGAGGGAAAAATCCACGCCGATGATTATAGCGACGCACGGCGCTATAACCATCTCGAAAAATAGTTGAAAAAAATAGATAGTAGGAAAGCCTTAAAAATAACTTGAATAAATAGTAGTTTCATAGCTTTTCCTTTAGTCGCCTCTTCCTTTGTACACCCACGGGAAAAAAGTCGTATCCCTACGTATCCTTAACGTAAATAAAGTCACGATTGGCGAGTGGTTGGGTAATCGGAATTTGAGTCGAGAGACCCGAGTTCGATCCCCAGGTGGCAGGCTCGTACCATTGGTTTTTTTTTTTTTTTTTCAAAAACCTACGAAGATATGTATCGTTGGCTTGGACATAAAGACGGCGAAGACGACACGTTGTCCCAAAAATGGTGGGTCGAAAAGATTTAATTGTCAACACGTTTGTCTACCCCTGTATTAGAAATGGCGTGTAGATGTATTTTTTTCTTAGGTGGTAAAAAAATAATTTGTATTTTCCTATTAACAAATATGAGTTTTATAAACGTTTCATTGAAACCGAAACAGTAAAAGTAATTCATAAGTTTAATTAGGCGTCTATTTTTATTTATTTAACTTTTTATATCAGAAATCGGATCTAGTGCAAACCGTAATTAAGTTTAACTAACTTTATCCAACCCAGTCAGGGTATGTAGTGCCGTTTTAATTACAACCGTCTTTTGCTAGTAAATTAGGACGCGTAATTGTGTGTGCCTGATTTAGTAAGAAAACGCTAGTAAAAGTAGAATTCGATATTCACATTACCTTGGTAATCAATCAAATGTCAACAAAATTTATTATAAACAGTAACCAAATATTCTCACTAATAATTTCTGTCTAATAAATTTGTGACGATAGAAAATGTGCTACTTCTTACTACGGACACATAAGACAAAGAGAATTGAATAGCTTCCGAGAGATTGTAGACGTTACTATGTTCTTAAGAGAAATAAATCATAATATTCAGATCAAAACTATGTATCGTAAAAATATTTATGTATACTAAATAGCACAAAGATTTTTTACTTTAAATTTGAAATGATAGACTTAAACAATGTAAAATGTTTGTTTCTTTTCTCTCGCAAACATTTTAAGGCATGATATGTTACATTTATGTAAGATATATATTAAAATTTTACTTGCATTTTTACTTAGCATTATGTTTTTTATATACCTTCAGCTTTAATATATTATTTTTTTATGTTAAAAGTAGGTAAAAAGCGCAAAAACAAGAAGCTTACGTACAATTTATAATTTTTAGACTACAGAGCTGTAAAAAATTGTCGCATTATACCAGAATTGCCCACGTAAACACGAATTTATGCGGAGAGAAAGGCTTAGAAAGAGATAGGCTTATAGGCACTTTATAAAATTACCAACATGAAAAAGGAGATACTAAGAAAATAAAAATAATAGCTCTGCAAAAATTCTCTACTTATTTTTTCGTAAACATTTATTATAAAGCCCAACAATTTGGTTTAGTAAAAACAAAGTACCAGAAATAGAGGAAAACTTACAACTTTTAACAAACGTAACGTTGTCAGTTTTATTTTATACCTTATTTTTTTATTAATTGCAATCTTCATTCAATCTGGTTTCCATAAAAGATTTTTATAAGATATTTTTTTCGCAATGAATTCTTATTAAATTAAACGTGTGCTAATTTCAGTTATAAAAAAATTAAGTGTAGTGTTTTATGTTTTTACAGTCCCTAGCTAAAATAAATATTACGTGGAGCAAAGTTTTTATGCAGTTTTGAATATGATTTACTTGCACTGATTATTTCTATGCCTGATCGCAGGAGGGATCTTAGGTGCCTTTGGAAGCAATACTTCTTATTAATTAAACATTTCATTGTTATAAAAGGTTTAATTTCTTTAAAAATCCGGACTACTACTCTTGCGCATTCATCAAGGCATACTTATAACATCTTATACGCTATCACGTTTTTTTTTTTTCATAATTCTGAATTCAGAATTTTAAAAAAATATCAAAGAATATAATTTTATTTTACTTTAAAATATATAAAAATTTTATACAGAACTTTTTGTTATTAAATTAAAGTTATTAAATTATAGGGATTTTTCTTATTTCTACTGACACGGGCGGTACTAGAACCCGCGACAATGCCGACCCGGCAATGCCGTGCCGTGATATTTTTTCTCTTCAATTTGTTAAATAATTCAAATTTAATAGTTTGAAGCTAACTGTTTGACAGCTCAAATTATTTTTTTTTAATATTTTAGTCGCATCGCAAATACCGCCAATGCTCTTACCTCTTTGCCATTTGTTACTTGCTACTTGATACTTTTTTTTTTATAGCATAGGGAGGCAAACGAGCAGGTGGCTCACGTGATGGTAAGTGATTACCGCCGCCCATGAACACCCGCAATACCAGAGGCATAGCAGCTGCGTTGCCTCCCTTAAAGTGCCCCTCCCCCCAGAATTGGGGGAGGGGCGGTGTGTGGGCCTACGGCTACCTGCACTCACCAGAAGAAACGCAAAAGTTTGTTAGACTTCTACTTCACGCCGGTATTCTATGAGGTCGTGGTACTTCCCCGGTTGAGCCGGCCCATTCGTGCAACAACAAAAGCTGATGCGTGGCTCTACCACTGTTAAAAGACTTCAATTAAGACTAGACCACGAGTTTAGTAGGCTACTGAATCATAACGTTTGTCCTGGGTAGTCCATCCTCAAATAATTACAGGTTTTTTATGTAGTAGAGGCAAATAATATTCGATATTAATGTTGAATAAATCAAAAAATCAGTCGAACGTGAAGACCTGGAACTTAAGCGGCGGTAGAGTTATTCTCAGTTTTATTATCCAATGAAAAATACGAAAGAGGCGTATTTTTGTAGGCTAGTGAATACCTCAAAGTTAGCAAATAAACTTTAAAACTATCCCTACCGCTCTCGAAGGGTACAAAATAGTGGACAAAGTGGTGAAAGTTTACTGATTTTTCATATGGAGCGATATTGTTGAATTTAGGACATACATGCGCTTCTAATGTTAATGTAACAAAATGGTGATCTAGGTATGATCTGATAACAATTGATATACAAAAAAAAATCAAAAAAGATATTTTTTTTTCTATAAAAAGATAATACACAGTTGAAGAGTTCTCTTAACTATTTAGGTTTATTGTTCATTAGTCTCAATCATATCTCATCCTAACTTACGGTTATGGTTGTGATAACCATCTCAATTACCCAAGTAATGAAGTATGAAGATGATATTAAAATTATACCCCAAAAAAATAAAAACTCAAAATTTACCTGATTTTGTGCATAACAAGTTATTGTTAAACTGTATGTTAGACGCTAATTCCAGCAATCGCCTATAATGACACCCAAGAGAGGGAATGGTGTTATTCGTAGGCCAATACCATACGAAAAATACTTATTATTATTAATTAGTATTTATTTTTTATAATAATAATAATTAAATATTACTTGAAACAATTATGATTATTATTACTTTATTATTTATTTAATAATCATAATTATTAAGTCGTCCTTTTTGAAATTATTCATATTGAAGTTGTACTAAGGCTCTAATTTTCCTTATTTACAAGTGCAAGTGGATATAGTAGCAGGAGAAATTAATCAATTCTCTAAGTCTCATAGCGAGGCAAAAGGTCAGTTTTCTTATGTGAGCTTTAGGAATGTGACAACTCCGAGGGTCCGAAGCGTTGCTTCAATTCAAAGTGGACTTCACATTACCTTGGACATCGACTCACCTTCATAGCCTTCGAGCACATGGCAAATTCTGCATATTATATTACAGCTATAAATTACTAATAATTATGATGAGACAGAAAAAAATATAGTAATAGGTAATGGCACTAGAGTTACGTATAATTTATATCTTCACGCAATTCCCAATACAGGGGTAGACAGAGGTCTAGTCTAGACATTTAAGTCCCTTCGACCCACCTTCCACCGAAGATATTTTCGGGACAACGTGGCAGGTGGTGAGGCCGTCGCCGTTTCTATGTCCAAGCCAAGGATATGATTTGTACATAGGTTTTTAGAAAAACCCATTGGTACGGCCACTTGAGGATCGAACTCTTGACTCGAAATTCCGACCACCCAACCACTCGGCTATCGTGACATTATTAGTTTATTCATTTTTCCTGATTTCTTCGTATTTCTTTTCTGTTCCCAAATTTTATGACACTATGTAAACAAAAGCAATTCCAATCCTCAAACATGTTACTAGACTATAAATTCGATTTAGTCTAGAGCCCGTTCGCTTTCACATCGATGCGCTGGTTCCTTCCCGAAACGATAACAGGCGTTCCCGTCGTAAAAATTCTTTAAAATAACAACTACTGAAAATTTTCTTTTAAAACGGTATGTTGTTTTTCAAAAAAATACGAAATCGAAAGAATTGAAATACTTTGGTAAGGCGAAAAAGATTATTATTATATTTGTCCGCTAAGTTCTATACCTCTTTTTTCTGACAGGTAAATATTATTCTAATGTCGAAGATACTGTCACATGCGGCAATGGTCACATTTGTCTATTTTTCAGACTTTAGTTATTCCTGTAGTCAGTTTTATTGTTTAAGATGGTTTTGCCGTCATTAGGTAAAAGCCTTAAGATATTAAGAGATAATAGTCACCCTAGCCGAGTGGTTGGATGGTCGGAATTTCGAGTTGAGAGACCCGAGTTCGATCCCCAGGTGGCAGGCTCGTACCAATGGGTTTTTCAAAAAACCTATATACGAATTATATCATTGACTTGGACATAAAGACGGCGAGAGGCTCACCAACTGTCACGTTGCCCCGAAAATATCTTCGGTGGAAGGTGGGTCGAAGGGACTTAATTGTCTAGATTTGACCTCTGTCTACCCCTGTATTGGGAATTTAGTGAAAATATTTTTTTTTTATTTATTTATTTATTTTTATTTTACTTAAGATGATTCCAATTTGTTTTTAGTTAAAGACAGCCGCGTAAAAATGGCAAGTGGCGTATTGGCTTATGCCGCATCAAAGAAAATTATATCAGAAAAATTTTATTTCGTAACAAATTTCGGCATAAAAGTCTATATATATATATATATATATATATATATATATATATATATATATATATATATATATATATATAAGCTTAATAACAATGTATTTTGTAATATGTAGTTATATTAAATATAAGTTAAAACGCTTAGGATGAAGTGATGTCAGTGTTTTTACACTTATTTTTGAAGTCTATGTTACTCAATGCAATATAAGACCAATAATTCTAAACAACTTCTCAAAATTACCCGAATGTGAAGATCTTTTTTCATATCCTAAAAAAGTCAAGCGTGAAATGTCAAGGATCGAGATCACTGTCTCTCAAACGGCATAAAAGTCTATATATATATATATATATATATATATATATATATATATATATATATATATATATATATATATATATATATATATATATATATATATATATATATATATATATATATAGACTTTTATGCCGTTTGAGAGTCAGTATTTTTTATATATATATATATATATATATATATATATATATATATATATATATATATATATATATATATATATATATATATATATATATATATATGTATATATATATATATATATATATATATATATATATATATAGACTTTTAATTTTTGCTGTCTGTAAACGATCCTTGAATGTCAATGTCAAGTAATGAAAAAAGTTGTCATTAGGAGTTGTCAGATGGAATGATTAACGAAAAGATTTGTTGTGCAGATTAAAAGTTGTTTTGTGGAAATCCGCTGAGTTTTGCCTGGTTTATGCATTATCCCTACAACTTTATGGGGGCTCGTCCGGGATATACAAAAAATCTCAGGTAAATAGAAGACTAAAGACCTTTTTACTGCAAATTCATATTACGGAAAATGCCGAAGATCCGCCATTACGAGCTGTTTTACCGACCGAACCGAACCGACCGATCAGACTCGACCGATCAGACTGGACGACTGTTTTATCGACATTGAATAATGTTGCCACCGTAGAAAAGAATCAACTAAATGGTAGATTTTTTCAAAATGTTGGTACCGTAGAAAAATTGTACTAAAGTGGTAGTTTTTTCAACCAACATTTTCCGAAGGCTGAAAATTGAAGGTTAATGGATCGGTCTAAAGCAACATACTGCACTACGACGAGAAGACGAAATTCGAAGATTTCAAAGAATAATAACTGTACTACTTCCACGATGCCGCCAAAGAAAGATGAAAAGAAAATTGACGATGACGATGAATTTGAACCTGAAGTACAAATATCCTTTAAGGATTTAGAGAAGTCTATGACTTTGTTCACTGGCGATGACTCATACCCGATTGAGACTTTCTTCGATGAATTTGAAGATACTGCGCAAATCATGAATTGGTCCAAAGTCGAGAAGCTGATCTACGCAAAGAGACTACTGGATGGAACTGCCAAACTGTTTCTAAGGTCATTTGGAAGAGTTAAGGATTACGCTACTTTAAAGAAGGCACTAAAAGAAGAATTTGGCCCCAAGATAAATAGCGCGATTATTCACAAAATGCTTACCTCACGTAAAATGAAGAACAATGAAACTTACCAACAATATTTTCTCACTATGAAGGAAATGGCTTTACACGGCAAAGTAGAAGACGCTGCATTGATGGAATATGTTATTGATGATATTCGTGATTTGGAGACAAACAAAATTATCCTGTATGGCGCTTCAGACCTGAAAGTTTTTCGAAAGAAACTTGACACGTATAGTGAGTTTAGAAGAAGGATGTCAGCGAGGCTTACCCAGTCCGGTCACTCGTCTGGAAGTCATCCAAATCGCAAAATAAGTAACATAACAGTAAAGAGATGCTTCAACTGCGGAGACACAGATCATTAAGCACCCAACTATTCCAAAGGCATTAAATGTTTTAAGTGTAACGAATTTGGCCTTAAATCCACGGAATGTAAAAAATCTAAGACTGCATTAAACATTCAAACTAAGAAAGAAGTAGATAAAGTTCCTTACAAAAAGATAAAGATTAATGGACAAGACTTTATAACTCTAATTGATACTGGAAGCGATGTGAACTTAATGATAGAATCAGAATTTAAAAAGATTAAAGAAGAAATTGAAGATTATAAGACTGAATCAATATGCATAACCGGTATAGCTGAAAATAAAGTTTACACCCAGGGAACATTTACGGCGAGAATACAGATTGATGACACTTTTACAGATGTCAAGTTTCATATTGTCAAGGATAATGAGATACCTGTCACGATGAACATCGGGAGCCCAATCCTTAAGGATTTTGAAGTCTGCTTTACTCCCGATGGTATCTTCATGGAAAAGATTACCCATTTAACACTTTTGATGGAAGAAAGAGAACAACATGAGTATGATATTAAAGATTCTAAATTTACTGGTAGGGTTCATAAAATTTGTGAAGAATACAAGTCAGATGAAAAGAAGAAAGATAGCAATGTTGAATTAAAGATAATACTAACTGTTCAAAATCCCGTTTATCAAAACCCACGCCGTTTGTCACCTTTAGAAATGTCTGCTGTAAATGATCAGATAGAAGAATGGCTAAAGAAGGACATAATGAAACCAAGCAAATCTGATTTCGCAAGCCCAATAGTTTTAGCCGATAAAAAAGATGGATCTCGAAGAATGTGCATAAATTTTAGAAGGTTAAACAAGAAAGTAATTAAAGAACGTTTTCCCTTACCCATAATTGAGGATCAGATAGACAAACTGAAGGAAGCGAAGTTCTTCACCTCTCTTGATTTAAAGAATGGCTTACCTCCCAGAGTTGCCCGTTGGGCTTTACAATTAGAGCAATTCGACTACAAGATAGAACACAGACCAGGAACACGCATGAAACACGCAGATGCTTTGAGCAGATATCCAACATGTTTGATGATCACGGAAACTATAGCTCGTATTAGGAAAGCACAAAATGAAGACGAACACATAAGATTGATAAAGAAGATTTTAGAGAAAGAAAGTTACCAAGATTATGTTATACAGAACGAGATATTTTACAAATGGAAAGATAATAAGAAACTAATTGTTGTACCGAAAAAGATGCAATGTGAGATAATTAGAAGAAATCACGAAAAAGGACATTTTGGAATAGTTAAAACAGAAGAATTGATAGTAAGAGAATACTTTATAGAGAATTTAGCAGAGAAGATAAAGAGAGTTATAGATAATTGCGTTGAGTGCATCCTAGTATCGCATAAGAGAGGCAAGAAAGAAGGTTTTCTTCATCCTATCAATAAAGGCGACGTTCCACTGTCAACATACCATGTAGATCATTTGGGACCAATGACTTCGACTCACAAGAACTACAAATACATTCTTACAGTAGTAGACGCATATACCAAATTTACATGGATTTACCCAGAGAAGACTTTGAGCACAGATGAGACGTTAGATAAGCTTAAACTTCAACAACAAACATTTGGTGCTTTTTGGCACCAAAATGAGAGATCAAGATGATGAACTTAATAAATTAATAGAAGAAGAAAAGGTACAGAACTTTAATGAGAAAAGACTGGAATTAAGAAATAAAGCCAAAGAATCAATACAGAAAATACAAGAGGAAAATATAAGAAATTACAATAAGAAAAGAAAAAGAGCATTAACCTATAATATTGATGATTTAGTAGCCATCAAAAAGACGCAGTTTTCTCAAGGATCCAAGTTATTCCCCAAATATTTAGGACCTTATGAGATCGTCAAATGCAACAGAAATGATCGCTATGCTGTTAAGAAAATAGGACAGAATGAAGGCCCTATCAATACAACCACCTCAGCTGACCTCATGAAGCAATGGGTTACACCCGAACATTATTCATCCGGGACAGATGAAGAACAGGAAGACCGTGTCGGATAATTTAATATTTTTATAGACTTTTAATTTTTTGCTGTCTGTGTAAACGATCCTTGAATGTCAATGTCAAGTAATGAAAAAAGAAGTTGTCATTAGGAGTTGTCAGATGGAATGATTAACGAAAAGATTTGTTGTGAAGATTGAAAGTTGTTTTTGTGGAAATCCGCTGAGTTTTGCCTCATCATATCAGCCGCAAGAAGTCCACTGCTGGATGTAGGCCTTCCCTAAAGATTTCCAATACGACCGGTTGTTCGCGGCCTGCATCCAGCGTCTTCTCGCGACCTTGGTCAAGTCGTTCGACCATCTAGTCGGTGGATGTCCGACGCTGCGCTTGCCGGTACGTAGCCGCCATTCCAGAACCTTTCTGCCCCAACGGCCATCGGTTCTACGCGCTATGTGCCCCGCCCACTGCCACTTCAAGGAGCTAATCCGCTGGGCTATGTCGGTGACTTTAGTTCTTCTACGGATCTCATCATTCTAAATGTGATCTCGTAGAGAAACTCCGACCAAGCCCTCTCCATAGCTCTTTGAGCGACCTTGAGCCTTCTTATGAGGCCCATAGTAAGGGACCACGTTTCGGACCCGTAAGTCATCACTGGTAACACACATTGGTCGAAGACTTTCGACTTCAGGCACTGAGGTATTTTGGACGAGAAGACACTCCGGAGCTTCCCGAACGCTGCCCAGCCGAGTCGGATTCGTCGAAAGACCTCGTCCTTGAAGCTGGAACTGTCTGCCTTGATCAACTGACCCAAGTAGACATACTGGTCAACAACTTCAAGAACTGAGCTCCCAACACATACAGGTGAAGGTGCAATATGGACATTCGACATAATCTTCGTCTTCTCCATATTCATTCTAAGACCCACCTGTTGGGAAACTTCATTTAGGTCATTGAGCATGATGTTCAAATCCTCCAGCGACTCCGCCATGACCACAATATCGTCGGCAAATCGAAGGTGAGTGATATACTCGCCATTTATATTGATGCCAAGTCTTTTCCATTCCAGGAGCTTGAAGGCATCTTCCAAAGCAGCGGTGAACAGTTTCGGAGAAATAACGTCTCCCTGTCTAACACCTCTCTGCAGTGGAATAGCCCTCGTCTTCTGCTCTTGTACTCGGACTGACATGGTGGCGTTTCTGTACAAGCACTTCAACACCTCGATATACCGATAGTCAATATGGCATCGCTGGAGATTGGAACACCGCCCACGTTTCGATCGAATCAAAGGCTTTTTCATAGTCCACAAACGCTAAGCATAGTGGTCGGTTATACTCTCTGGTCTTCTGTATAACCTGCCGCAGCGTATGGACGTGGTCTATGGTACTGTAGCCTTTTCGGAAACCGGCTTGTTCGGGAGGCTGGAAGGCATCGAGCCTGTTAGTGAGACGGTTCGTGATCACCCTCGAAAACAGCTTATAGACGTGGCTTAGGAGTGTGATCGGTCTGTAGTTCTTCAAAAGGGTATTGTCGCCTTTCTTGAAGAACAGTACCACAACACCCCTATTCCACGCCTCTGGCGTCACGCCCTCGAGCAGGACGGAATTGAAGAGCTTCTGAAGGACTTTGAGTACCGGCGTTCCGCCCGCTTTCAGAAGCTCTGCTGTGATTCCATCCTCGCCCGGCGCCTTGTTATTTTTGAGCTGTTTAAGGGCAATCCTAATCTCGTAGAGGCTGATGTCCGGGATATCTTCGGTATGATGCCGAGTTAACTTGGCTCTTGGATCTTTGGCCAAGTTAACAATGGGTTTGGCTACTGAGGTATATAACTGTCCATAAAACCTCTCAATCTCTTCCAGAACCTCAGCCTTTGTCGAAGCTACGCCACCGTCCTCCTTCTTAAGCCTGGTCAATCGGCTCTGCCCAATAGGCTCCATTCTTGCAAACACTTTGGAGCCTTTGTTCAGCTCTATCGTCTCCTTTATACGTTCGGTATTATAGGAGCGAATGTCATGTCGCAAAGACTTCTGGATTTGTCTATTGAGCTGCCGATGAACGTTCGCATCCTCGGAGGTCTGCAGCGGCATGGCTCGTCGTGTGGCCATCAAGTCTAAGGTCTGAGAAGAGATTTTTTGAGGTTTTTGTTTGGGGCGAGACCTAAAGTACTTCGATCCCACCGCTTGGACCGTGTCAACGAACCCATTGTTTAACTCGTCCACTGTGACGCAATCGTTCAGACAATCGAAGCGATTTGAGAGTTCCAGCTGGAAACTTTCGACCTTTTGGATATGGGCGGGAGATGGTCGAAGTGTAGACTTCACCAAGCGAGTTCTCTCGCCTGAGATCGATATTCAAGATGCCTCTCACGATTCGGTGATCACTTCCCGTTTTGATCTTGTTGATCACAGAGACGTCATTGAATATCTCTTTCCTCGTCGACAAGATGAAGTCTATCTCATTTTTGACAGGTGGTTTGCCCTCTTTGGCGGGGCCCAACCAAGTCCATTTTCTATGAAGCGGCTTCCTGAAGAAAGAGTTCATCGCGTAGAGTCCCTCTTCCTCCAGGAATTCGGCCAGCCTATGACCCCAGTCATTCCGTTCCCCAAATCCAAATTGCCCCACTCTGGACTCTCCATCGCTCCGCCTGCCAAGTATTGCGTTGAAGTCCCCCACAACAACCGTAAAGTAGGTTTTAGAAGCGTGTATGGCCCTACGTATGTCCTCATACACTTCTTCCACCTCTTCATCTGGGCGTTTCTTGTGCGGCATATATACTTGGATCACCTTCAACGAATATCTTCTGGATACTTTGAGTATCAGGTATATCACCCTGCTAGAAACGCTTTCGATGGTTGTTACGTTGTTAATGAGGGACTTGTGGACGAGAAACCCGACACCATGCTGTGACTTTTTAACGTCACCCTCCCGGTGGTAGAGTAGGATACCTGACTTAAGGGTGGTTGTGCCCTCTCCCTCTCTTCGGACTTCAAACAACCCTTACAATGTCCCATTGTAACCTACTCATTTCCTCTTCCACTTCCTCGATCCTCTCGTCAAGCCTCAAAGTGCGGATGTTGTGTGCCACCAGGGCCAGTTTCCGTTGGGAGTGGTAGCCGGATCTCTTCCGGAGACTCTTCGCACCCCCTGCTCCGCCGTTACCTTGACCGCTACCGGAGCCAGGAATAGCGGAGCTGCCGGGGACTGGGGGCCTTGGTGTATTTATTCATTTAGGGGGGATTTGCCATACTCACCACGCTGGGCAGACGGGTTGGTGAGCACAGTTTAATCGGCTTATCACATTTTCGATGCTGCTGCCCATCGAAAAAGGGTTTTAAGCTTGGGATGGGTAAGATTTTCGGGGGATGTGGGAACGGAAGGAAGGTATTGGGATACTACTCACTTGGATGAACAGGGAATAAGCAAGTAGTAGCTCGGGAGGCCGGGCGCGCATACCCGATACCATACCTTTAATCGCCGGATAGGAAAATAAGGATGGCACCCCTGGCCCAGTTTTGCCTGGTTTATGCATTTTCCTACATACACATATATATATATATATATATATATATATATATATATATATATATATATATATATATATATATATATATATATATATATATATATATATATATATATATATATATATATATATATATATATATATATATATATATATATATATATATATATATATATACATATATATATATATATATATATATACATATATATATATATATACATATATATATATACATATATATATATATATATATATATATATATACATATATATATATATATATATATATATATATATATATATATATATATATATATATAAATATTAGGTTAGGTTTTTTTTTTGTTTCCAGATAATATTTTACAATGTATTTTGTTTTTATTCTACCAATAACTATATTGATGAAGAGAGGCTCAACGCTCAAATCCAGGAAACTGTGTCTTGAAAGGACTAAAATGTACTAGTTATTTATTTATTGATCGCTAATAGAGTTATTTTTTTTTAACATTATAAGCTAGCGTTTAACTACAATCCCACCTGATGGTAAGTGGCGATGTAGTTTTTGTTGGTAGGCACACTAGCTTAGAAAGAGCCTATTCACTCTTCTCTTGAAGACACCCACATTGTAATCGGACGGAAAGACTGATGCAGGCAAATTATTCCAGTCCTTTGCTGTACGCATTATGAACGACGAAGCAAAACGCTTCGTCCGAATGCAGGGTATATCGACAACAAAAGGATGGAGACCCGCCGTGCGTCTTGTTGTCCGATGATGGAAAGGGGAAGGGGGAATTAACTCATGTAATTCCTTCGCACACTCTCCAAAATGTAACCTGTAGAACACCGAGAGACTGGCCACGCGACGTCTGTGTTCGAGACTGGACAAATTGGTAGTAACCAAGTCAGGATCACCGATTAGCCGCTTGGCCCGTCCCTCCACAGAATCCAAGGCTGCCAGTTGATATTTAGGAGCTCCAGCCCATATGTGGCAGCAGTACTCTACAGCCGACCGGACCTGAGCTTTATATAGGGTCAGAAGCTGTCCCGGAGTAAAGATTTATAATATATATAAAAAAATCTTCTGGGAAGTAATTACTTGTTTAATTCAACATCATTTCATTATTAATTCAACAGCTTTTTCGGCTTATTTAAAAGTCAGTTTTTAAAATAAAATATTTTGCTTACAATCAGTGCGCCGTACATCGTGGGTTATTATGATATTAAAATAATCAATTAATCAGAGTTAACATTTATAAAACCATAAATGAGAAATTTAACAGTAAATATAATACCTGAAAAATTAAATAAATTAAAGTTAAATCAGGTAAATAATAAACTCTAAAAAAACAAATACTTATCAAGTTACATAACAACACAAAACGGATTTAAAAATAATAACCTTAAATTTAATTGAGATTCTTGCCTCCATTTTCTTTGCATAGTCATTAAAGACTTGAAGGGCTGCAATTAAAAACAACGATTATGAAATCTCATTAATGGGTATTGAATTACGTAGACTGAATTAAAAAAAAGGATGGTAAAATTTCACGCAAAATTATTTTAATATCATAATAACCCACGATGTACGGCGCACTGATTGTAAGCAAAATATTTTATTTTAAAATCTGACTTTTAAATAAGCCGAAAAAGCTGTTGAATTAATAATGAAATGATGTTGAATTAAACAAGTAATTACTTCCCAGAAGATTTTTTTATATATCTTATTACTTTGACGTCCTAATAGCTTAACTGAGGTCCTAATATTAGTTACCCTACCTTCGATGTCAAGGGTTGCTGGTTCGATTCCCGCTAGGGGCAAACATTTGTAAGATGAGTACAAATCTTTGTTCTCTAGTTTACATGTACATATGAATCTTTATCTATGTATATAAGTAATTGTGCCGCAGACTGGGACACAAAGACGGAGATAGGCTCACTAACTATCACGTTGTCCAATTAGACTTCGATGAAAACTGGGTCGAAAGGATTAAATTTGAGAGAGTCAAAATTGTTTAGATCTCTGTCTACTCCAGTATTGGGAAATGCGTAAAAATTATGCGAAGTAACTTTAAATTGTATAAAGCAACAAATTACTCCTTCTTCAACTCAATGTCCTACTACTGGTGAACTGAAAGAAATCCTTTCCTAGGAGTACTATTGAACAATTTGTACTCGACGATTACATTTTTGTCATGGTCTAATATACATTATTATTTAGTTTTTTGAAATGTTTTACGTGATTTTTTAAATTATACGTTCATATCTCAGATTAGACGTTATTTAAAACTTTGTTACTCGTCTACAATTATATGGAATTTTAATAATTTCCTTAGTGTAAATACCTCGCTATCATTAACGTAAATCAAGTTGTAGTATAGTCGAACGCAATCGCTATAGACCAAATAAAATTTAAAACTGACATATTGCGTCAATCATAACATTTGCTGTATTTAGGGAATGATGAAATAAAAATAAGTTTTAAGGGATATTTATATGCCTAACATACATATTATATAACGGCTTGTATAATCTTATAGTACACGTATCGCATATCTTAAGTAATGCGGATTTGCCCTACACGCCATATTGGGAACAATAGAACAATAGAGCACTGGCAAGAGAGTCATAGTTATATTTTAAGCCATGTGCTTCACTTGTTAACTGCTTGAAGAGTATTTCCCGTAAGTACTTTGCTCTAAGTATCCACTCATTTAACTTTTCCAAGACTAATTAAGCTCTACGATCTTCAAAATTGCTTTCTTCCTTGTACGATTTAAGAGGTGCTTCAGAAACATGAAACTTTAAACGTTAAACTAAGAAACTTACATTTATATAAGCTATACTTATTTCAGATTAGGTCACTTAGTTACCTTACCCTATAATAAGTAAAATAAGATGGGTGTAAAATAAGTAAGAGGTATGTTAGAATGGAGTGTTTGTATAAAAGAAATGAATGAACGCAACGAGAAATCGTGCAAGATAATGGGACAAATCTGTAAAGGCAACGTAAACTCTGTAAATATCAAAGTTATCGATAACTGTTGTAACTAACTTAATATTACATCACATCTTAAGGTGAAATGCGTGATCACGGGTATGTTTTTCAGGACCTTATAACAGCTTATTTAAAATGAGCACACAAGCATTAGCAACACGCGTATATAAAAAACCGGAACGCTTAGTTTTGATCTTGTTTCTTTCAAGTTGCTTACACATCTGTGACATATCTATAACTTTCTATAGGTGATAAAATAAACAACGCATCAACATCAAGCTCGTCGTTAACTTACCTAGCGGTTTTCTTCAAGAGAAATATTATTATATACCTGCGCGGAAAACTTGAACGTCGGTGGATTGCAATAGTCGACCACTTTGCCCCTCTCTCTTCCGCCCTTTCAGTGGCATTATTGCGGCCGAGGGGGCCAGAGTCGCAGATAAATAAATTGTATACCAAAACATCTGTTTATTCACGACTTTAAATGGGTGAAATATTGTAATTGGGTGGATGTTGATGTAACGATTTCTCTTACTCTACAGATAAAACTTGTGAATAAACATGATATCAATTTTAGGTGGCTCAATAGATTAGATATTAAAGATAAATTTGCTATATAATTTTCTATAAATGTCGATCAGTGTTCCGCATTATGGGGTAATCTTAGCGAAATCATAAACATGTAAACTTGTAAATACTTTAAATATTAACACATATGAAAATTAGACATGGATATATGGAATTTAAATTAAAGCAACTTGACAAAACTTATTTATTTAACTATACTTTATTGACACCTAATAAAAGGTAATAATGGGCGGACTTGCAATGCCTTATAGCATTCTCTACCAGTCAACCCTGGGCGAAACAGAGAAAAAACGGCATGTTACAACCATATTACATTTCTGATAAAAGTCTTTCAGCATTTATTATATTTACCATATTTAGCACGATCGTTAAGCGGATCCACCTCACTTTAGACGCCGTTCCTAGTTAATGCTTTGTATTATTTTTTTCTGGTGTTATTTTTATTATCATCTTGACATCTGTCAATACATATTCGATTGTTACGATTAGTGAAAATATTATACATAATAAGGAGAAGTAAGAAAAATAATTGTTCTTAAGACTTGTGCTGACAACAACAAATAAAACAACGGGCGACGTAATATCCAAACGGATGATGATAAATCGTTGATATCGTTGGTCAGAACCAGGCTTTTCACAAAGTGAGCAAAAATTACCCTCTGTGGGCGCTGCAGAGAAAATAATTTATACTGGTCTAAACGTATGCAGGTTTTGGTATTTAGTATTTGCGTATCTTTCATGTTCACTATATAACCAAAACTTTCTTTATTTTTCCACAAAGAAACATATCATCGGGATAATGAAGAAATACTCTGCTTGCATATATAAGAAAGAAAGTAGATTTATTAATTGCTACAAAACAGTACATATAAAGGTTATAGCAAAGAATTACAAATAAAAATAAAATATATTACTGGATTGCAGCAACGAAACGGCACCCGACTCAGCAAATATGCTGTAGCAGTACTGCTGCAGCGCTGTTATTCTGCCGGTGCCAGATTGGTTTAAAATAGTCCACGCACGCGCGGCCCCAAACATATTTAAAATAATGTAAAATATATGAACTTATATATAAATACTTATTTACTTGAACTTATACATAGAACTTGTATAAAATAACTTTGATACAAATTATAATATGATACAAAACCATATTAATTAAAATAAGACATACATTCAATAAAGGGCAACAATGAATAAGATGTAAGATTAGTATAACTATAATATGTTTTATAAACTATTGTTGTACTTTCGATACTATTTCCCACACTATTTGGCTCAATAAATTACGAAAGTTAGACATACCTGCATCAGCTTTTAAAATAATTCAATCTTACTTGACAAATAGAGTACAATTAGTGAAAATTAGTGTGAATTCGTACCATCTGTATGCAGACGACCTGCAGATTTATGTACAGTCTGATATTGAAGAACTCCAAGATGCAATTAATAAATTAAATGACTGTCTGAAAGCAGTATCAGACTGGTCCTTACGCTTTGGAGTATCTGTGAATGCAACAAAATGCCAATCTTTGCTGGTTGGTAGTACTAAAATGCTAGCTAAAGTCGATGTTGGAAACCTACCCTTTATACGTTATAACGATGCAGTGATTCCATTTTCGGGCTCTGTTAAAAATCTTGGGCTACATATCGATAACACCTTGAACTGGGGAAAACACATAACTGAAGTTAGCCGCAAAGTAACGGCCACGCTACGAGTGCTCTATCGCCTCAAAAATCTTCTTCCATGGGAAACTAAGCTTATGCTTGTCCAGACGCTCATTTTACCAATCATTGATTATGCAGATGTGTGCTACTGTGATTTGAACAAAGATCTTCTAAACAAGCTAGAGCGCCTTGTTAATAATTGTATAAGATATATTTTCAACCTTCGTATGTATGACCATATTTCACAATACCGTTCTCGTCTTAAATGGCTTACTATACAACAAAGGCGAAACTCTAGAATTCTGCTTGTTCTTTTCTCAATCATAAATGATACTACTTACCCTTCGTATCTTAAGGACAAATTTCAGTTTCAATGCTCAATTCATGATCGGTGCCTGCGGTCTTCATCTAATTACAAGATGAGTATCCCGCAACACTTTACCAATTTTGTTGGTCACTCCTTTACCATTCAGGCTACACTGCTCTGGAACTCTTTGCCCGAAGACATCAGAAAAGTTACCAATAAGTCGATATTTAAAAGACTTGTACGTGAACACCTTTTAACTGTCAGTTAGAATTGGTGATTGGTCATTACAGTCATAATAATGTTTTTAAGTTTTATATATGTATGTATATATATATATATGTGTATATGTGTGTATGTATGTATGTATATGTATATATATATATATATATATATATATGTGTATATGTGTGTATGTATGTATATGTATATATATTATATTTATTATTTGTATTAGTATTTTATATTGCATCTTTATTTTCGTTAGGTCCTATATTGATTTTCTTTTTTTGTAACCCAGTTTAAAGCACCTTAACAATATTTCTCCACGCCTCGGGTTGACTGGCAGAGAATGCCTACTGGCATTAAGTCCGCCCTTTGTATAACTTTCTTTGTGAGGTTTGCAATAAAGTGTAAATAAATAAATAAATAAAAATCGAAAATTTTCAAAGTAGACCATATTATATTCCTTGTGGGATTCCTCAGGGGTCTGTCCTGGGTCCATTGTTATTTTTGATATATATAAATGACGTTGGTAACTTGGGATTGACCGGTGAGGTGTCTTTATATGCTGATGGAACATGCTTATTTTATTTTGGCGAGTCAATCCCCAAGATTATATCTGATGCTCAGACTGATATGGACATACTAAATAAATGGTTTCAGTATACTGAAACAGTATACTGAACAGTGAGCAAGTTATGACTTGCTCACTGTTAATGTTTCTAAAACTTCTTCATACATGATTTTTACCGCAAAAAATAAAAAAAAATCCTAGTTTCAACCCTTTAACTACAAATAATCAAGAAATTAAGCAATCAGAAACAGAAACATATCTCTGTCTATTTTTAGATTCCAAGCTATCATGGCAAGCTCATCTAGATTATTTGCAGTCAAAGATTACATCATTTACCGGAGCCTTGCGAAGATTGTCACGGTGCATGCCTCCAAAAGTTCGCACTCTTGTTTATAACTCACAAGCCAAGCCCTCACTAGAATATCTAATAGAGATATGGGGATGTAATTTTATTACTTGTTTGAAAGATCTCCAAAGAGCGCAAAATAAATTATTAAAAACTTTGTTCCAGCTTGACTACCATTTTCCTACTAAAGAACTATATAAGAAAACCGATGCATTATCTCTTAGTCAATTATACAAATACAAAATATGCATTCTAGTTAGAAAAATACTATCAGAAACCATACACTCACAAATTACATTAAAAACTAAATCACATTTAAAATAAACTAAATCACACTCACACTACACACGAAACAAACATAAATTACAATTACCAAAGTCAGAACCAATAAGTATGGCTTAAAAACTATACAGTTTGAAGGAGCACTACTGTATAACAGCCTCCCAAACGAAATACTTCATGAAAAATCCTTTTTGATTTTTAAGGCTAAGCTTAGAAAGTAGTAATCCGGGTAAAGTGAGAGTTCTGATCTGTAAGAGAAGTATATGTCTGTATTATTAATGCTTTGACACTAAGAATAATAATAGGATTCAAAGATCGATTTCATAAATAAATTCAAATTCATTCATTGAGATCGATTCGAATAAATTGTAACCTTATATAAAATCTTATAGGGCACCTATTTTTATCTTACATACATTATGTTGAATTGTGAATAAAAGAAATTACATTAACATTTTTTGACAAACTTAATACCATAGAATGGATAATATATCACAGACGATTAAAAAAAATTAGCAATTAAGGATGTCTATTACATGTGTACTGATTTAAAGGAGAAGAGAGAATTACAATTTGATCCAACATGGATGGCTTATTAAAGTATACATCATATAATAAGAATTTTAACTGTGATCTTGATTACTCATAAGATATTCTTTATACCATGTTTTAAAATAAGCGATAGAGCTAATATCGCGAAAAGGCGGTGGCAGATTGTTCTAACATTTAGTTGCTAAATAACGAAAGCTACCTCGAAATACAGCTGAGACGTGTCCTAGAACTGCTAAGAGAAACTTTGACACGCAAGTATGTGAAAATTATAATCACTTGACCAAGTTAGCTTTTTATATAAGAATTCAGATGATTTTTTTCTTAACCACTCCAAATAATAAGCAAGAAAATTGCCATTTAAGTTTTGCTGACATGTTAAGTAATTTACTCGTACTTAAATATGGAGAAACATGAATTCTCGGTGGAATATTAAAACAAAAACGAGCACACGTATTCTGTACTCGCTGTAGAAGTTTCATTGTTTTTGACAGGAGACAAGCTCCATAAACCGAAATACAGTAATTTATCTTTGACAATATTAATTTTT